>JXCR01020770.1:9852-26516 GCA_002079205.1 Phalaenopsis hybrid cultivar
AAAGTAAATAAAAAGTGGTTCCTAAAAATCTCTCCAAACTAACTCCCTAGAGAAGAACTTTNNNNAAAAAAAGTCATAATGAATTTATAACTATTCTTAAAGGGTTACTCTACCGTTACTCTATTCTAATTGACTTCGTGAAAATCAAGTTATAAAGCTACCTTCTCTTATCATGGTGTAAGTGGANTCTAATAAGGTTCCTATGGAACTTGCTCAACTGATTAAAGGGGATAGGTTAAATATTCCATTTATTCTTATTAATAAGTGATTTTTTTCTTCTTTTGTGTGAGTTGTGTTGTGACCGAAGGTTCTTAGGATTTTTGTTTTCTTGAGTGAGTTCTAAGTGTGATGGATTTTAGTAGAACTATTAGCCACCNCTAATAAGGTTCCTATGGAACTTGCTCAGCTGATTAAAGGGGATAGGTTAAATATTCCACTTATTCTTGTTAATAAGTGATTTTTTTCTTCTTTTGTGTGAGTTGTGTTGTGACCAAAGGTTCTTAGGATTTTTGTTTTCTTGAGTGAGTTCTAAGTGTGATGGATTTTAGTAGAACTATTAGCCACCCCATATTGTAACTATTTTTTGAATGAAATAAAATTTTTTAAGGTATTACTAAAAAAATTCATAATGAATTTATAACTATTCTTAAAGGGTTACTCTACAGTTACTCTATTCTAATTGACTTCGTGAAAATCAAGTTATAAAGCTACCTTCTCTTATCATGGTGTAAGTGGAATAAGAGAAATAACAAGAATTCAAATTGTGAATTAGGCTAGTGAATATAGGAGCAATTATATTCTTTTCCTGTCTTTCGAGTGCATAAAGAAGCTTGGTTAAACTGATTTTAATTCATTAAACCTCAATTTGAACCCATCATAGATTATTTACCTAATTTTTTTATCTCTAGATAGTTTACTTGCACCATATGTTATAGATTAATGTGAGTAACCTAATCGTTCTTCCATAGCTCTCTAGATTTATGATGAATCACAAAAAAATTNCTGAACCCATCATAGATTATTTACCTAATTTTTTATCTCTAGATAGTTTACTTGCACCAAATGTTATAGATTAATGTGAGTAACCTAATCGTTCTTCCATAGCTCTCTAGATTTATGATGAATCACAAAAAAATTTTAACTGATTGCATGGCCAGAATGAAAAGTAAATTAAGACTTAAAGATTGCTCATCACATTATAGTTTTAAAAATAATTTTAAAAGCATTCCTTCAATCCTACCATTCCTACTGAATCATCACAAGAGAAAGGAAAAATGACTACTCACAAAGCATAAGAAAACACCATAAAACATCTTTGAAACAAAGCAAATCCACTAGAATTATGTTTACATAAAACAAAATATAAAAGATTACACAATGCTTTGTTTTTCCCTTTAAAAAGTGCTGGAAATGCCTCCACAAAAGATCTCTCAATCCTCACTACAATGTTGAATGTCTTCCCTCCAATACAAGTCATAAATCTCACCAAAGTCTCTAAGTAAACTCACCTCAATCTTCCCTACAACAAAACCTACCTTAATATCCTTCTCAATCCCCAAAAGACCTCAAAATAACTCTCTAAAAACCTTCTTCCATCTGCTAAATAACTCCCCACATAGTGGAAAAAACTGTTGAAAAGCTGCCCAGCTGTTGTTGCGCCTAGGCTTTGTTGGGCTAGCGCCTCTGTTTGCATGATCATACATTGGTGCCTAGGCACCCAAGAAGGTGGTACCAAGGCTCTTGGTAGAAGCGCTTAGGTGCCCAATGGCTAGGGCCTAGGTGTCAGTCTCTTTGGTTATCTTTTGCTTCACATCACCTTCACTTCGCTCTATTTCTTCTAATCATTGTTCCACATCTATAACTTTTTTTTTATTTATACGCCTAAAAAATGACTACTTTTTCATATATATATATATATATATATTATGCTCAATTTTAATGATTTTTAATGATATTACACTTTAAAGAAATTTATTTTGCATATTTTTGATTTCAGGGTCAAGAAATGGAGTTTTGGAGAAAAAGAAGCAAAAATGGTGCATTTTGGGACAAAAACGAGCAAGAAAGAAAATTCTATCAGGACACATTTTGATATGTCTTTCTATGCTTAATCTCATTTACACTTATCACACATTTTTGAATAAAATTACACTTTAAAGAAATGTTATTTTCATGCTTATTTTGTAAGTCTATCTGTTAAGAACGAAACACAACTGAAATAGGCCGAAACAGAGCCAAACGGAGCGAAACAGTAGAGCTGCTGCGGACCAGCACTGAAGGTGCCCAGACCGGCGCCGACTACGCTCAAGTCCAGAGAAGTGATGAAAAGTGGCACTGACGGTGCCCAAACCGACGCCGATAGAGCCCGGGATGGTTATGGACTAATTTTTGGCAGATTTTGATGTTCTAGAAGGCTCCAAAGTGATTCAAACACTCCATGAAGTGATTCAATGCATCTAGACACTTGGAGAAGACTCTTGAATGAAGAGAAATGTATTTTTGATGAATCGATTCATCTCTTTGGAAAAAGGATGGAATTTTTGTCTCTTTAAAAAAGAGGGCTTGGTGCCTCTCATGTGTGTGCGTGTGTGGGGGTTTGTGTGTTTATGTTTTGATACACCAAAAGTATATGCATTTTTAGACCCATACTTTATACCCATTTTTGGTGATATTGCAATCTAATGGAAGATATTTTCTATGTTTTAATGCAAGTTGTTGATTTTAAGGACTTGGAGCAAAAAAGAAGCAAAAAGCATGAACTTTGGAGCAAAAATGGAGAAGTTAAAAAATTGTTCAGCGCCGACAGAAACATTGGATTTAATTATGGACCTCTGGCACCGACAGTGCCAGTGTTGGTGGAAGCTCTATTTTTAGAATATTCAACTAATTTGGATGCTTTTTGAAGAGTTGTTGGATGCACGTATTGGAGAACCGACCTAGGCTTTATTTAGGGCCGAAATTTGATCACAAATCCCCTCGCACCATTTCAATTTCTTCCACTCATTTCAACACACCTACATTCCACACCATTAGTTAGTTATTATTTTATGAATTTGAGTTTTGTGGTGAGTTTAAGTGTGAATTCTTCTCTAATAAGTGTTGTAGAGGAAGGGAAGTGAGATATTTCTTCTTCCTACAATTTCTAAGAGAGGCTACAAAGGATTTGTTTTGAGAAAGAGTTTCATATAAGTATTGTTTGTTTATTATTATTGTATGAACTTTCTTTTATATATGAAATTTGTGTTTTGTTGTATCTTTCTCATAAAGTCTAAGTAGATTCTGTTATCTTTCTCCCTACTCTGAGATATGGTGAAATGAAGAGATAATGTGGATGTGCCAATGTTAAAATCTAGAATAAATTGTGATGGTTTTTTAACTCCGCTCTTAATTTACTTTTTGATTTGGCCAATTGAATTGTTAAAATATGTTGTGAAATATATGACCCGGGAAAATGAGAATGAGTTTTTACAATAGAGTGCGAATCACATTTAAGTTCATAAAGGAGTATTTCGTTCATGGGATTAAGTGCAAATGAATAGGGAAATCTACTTTGTTGGGTGTAGAATTTGAGATTTCTAGGGTGACATACTGAAAATCCTCAATTCAATATTAGTGTTTAAAAACTAAAGCGAGAGTTAGAAATCAGTGGAAGGGATGTGGGAGCTATAGAGTGGGAGTCAATATCCTCCTAGCCTAGCCACGAATTTAGGGACTAAACCTAAGATTAGCCAATGATTTTTTATAACACTGAATCAGGGTAGAGAATTAAAATTGCTCCTATTTGGCACAATACATATTTAAACCATTTATATCATCTCATTTCACCAAAAACTCATTGTAGTGGGAAAGATGTTTTTTCATATTAGAAAACTTCATCACATAAACATAGTTTAATAGTTTAATAGTTATTAATTTTGAGCCCTGCTTTTAAATTCTGCTAGTAGTAAATAATTTAGCATTGATAGTATCTTGAAAATTCAAAAGTAGTGATAGTAATTTTGATTGATTTCTGTCAATTTTCTTGTCAATTTATCATTTCAAATTTAAACCTTCCTCGTGGGATCGATATTTGAAACTTCAAAAGAAAGTCTTATAGTACTTAATAACGATACGTATACTTGCGTAAAATCTCAACTTAAGTGCTTAACATTATTATTCATAAAATATCATATCAAGATTTTGGCATCGTTGCAAAGCAGAGTCAACTTTATAAATTTTACACAAATATATTTTCATTTCGGGATCAAGTTTTTGGTGTCGTTGACGTGGAAGGTAACGGTAAATTAAATAGATTTGGTAAATTTGAAAATTTAGAGATAAAAATATACAAAATACAAAATATACAAAAAAATTATAAAATCAAAAATCCAAAAATATATAATTATTTATTTAAAAGTATTTTAAAGAAAATTTTCTTTGCTTATTATATTTGTTTATGCAAAATATGAGATCTGAAGGTTTAGTACCTTTTGATTCAAAATTAGAACGTATTATTAGAAAAATTCGAAAACAACAAAAATAAATTAAAATTTTAAACAAAATGGTGAATAACTTAAGTAATAAAATAAATGAAAATCGATAAAGACCTTTAAAAGATTATATTAATCCAACAACATATGAAATTCATTTAACTATTCAAAATCCTGAGTTGTTGCTAATTCATTTGAGCTTAAACCTACTATTGTCCAAATGGTACAAAATAAACAGTTTGTAGGAACACTTATTGAAGATCCTAACTTATAACTTGCTAGTTTTCTTGAGATTTGTGCTACTTTTAAATATAGCGGAGTGTCTAATGATGTTGTTAGGCTCAGACTTTTTCCTTTTTCATTAAGGATAAAGCCAACGCTTGGTTAAACTCGTTAGCACCTAGATCTATTAGAACTTGGGAAGAACTATCACAAAAATTCTTGGCTAAATATTTTTCACCCTTGAAAACCGCTAAGCGTAGAAATGATGTTACATCTTTTTGTCAATTTGAAGGGGAGTCGATATATGAAGCCTGAGAACAATTTAAGTATCTCCTTAGAAAATTTCCACACCATGCTTTACCAGATTGGTTAATAATTCAAAATTCTTACAATGCATTAGTAGGATCACTTAGATCTATTATAGTTGTTGCTGTTTGTGGATCTTTAATGTCAAAACCTTTTGATGAAGCATACTCTTTAATAAAAGAAATGTCTACTAATAATTTTCATTGACCCTCTGAACGGGTAAATCCTAAGAGAGTAGCTAATATTCATGAATTTGATGCAATGTCTATTTTAGCATCTCAAATTATTACTATATCAAAAAATATTGATCAAATTGGAGTGAACTATTCTCAAATACCACATGTATTAGAGAAAAAATAACTAGGACAAACAATTGATACTCAATCATCTTATGAAACTTTGAATGCTATTAATAATCGAAATAACAATCCTTATTCTAACTATTACAATCCTGGATGGAAAAATCACCATAATTTTAGTTGGAATAATTATAACAATTCAATGACCCCCTCAAAAAATTTAAACAATCAAGGAAATCCTAATTATCGACCTTATTATCCTCCTGGATTTAACTCTAACCCTAACCCACAAGTTAAGGAAAAGAAATTGGCGATGAAAGAGGTATTGTTGAATATGGAAAATCAAATACAAAATGAACGGACTGCTATTTGAAATATTAAAAATCAGTTAGAACATATTGCTACTGTACTTAGTAACAGACCTTCAGGAAATCTTCTAAGTTCGGTAGAAGTTAATCCCAAAGGTCAAAATAAAGAAGAAATTAAAGCAATTTAATTACGAAGTGGAAAAGAAGTTGAAACAAGAAACCAAAGAGAAACTGATGTTGATGAGGAGAAGGAAGAGATGGAAAGTGACCATAATGAAAATGAACAAACACAAGTTCCATTAGAAAAACCATCACATTTGTTTCCTCAACAATTAAAACAGAAGAATACCGATAAACAATTTATAAAAATGTTAGAAATCCTTAAAAATTTAACGAAAAACATTCCTTTCATTGAGGCTTTGGAACAAATGCCAAATTATGTGAAATTTATGAAAGATATATTAAACAAGAAAAGGAAGTTTGCACATCATGAAACTATTTCACTTAGTGAAGAGTGTAGCGCTATTATCCAAAAAAAGCTTCCTAAAAAGTTAAACAATCCTGGTAGTTTTACTATACCCTGGCAATCAGTGAAAAATTCTATAGAAAAGCCTTATGTGATTTAGGAGTTAGTATCAATCTTATGCCTCTATCAATTTTTAAATGTTTAAATTTAGGAGAGATTTCCCTTACTACTGTAACTCNATTTATACGCCTAAAAAATGACTATTTTTTCATATATATATTTTATGCTCAATTTTAATGATTTTTAATGATATTACACTTTAAAAAAATTTATTTTGCATATTTTTGATTTCAGGGTCAAGAAATGGAGTTTTGGAGAAAAAGAAGCAAAAATGGTGNTTATTTATACGCCTAAAAAATGACTACTTTTTCATATATATATATATATATATATTATGCTCAATTTTAATGATTTTTAATGATATTACACTTTAAAGAAATTTATTTTGCATATTTTTGATTTCAGGGTCAAGAAATGGAGTTTTGGAGAAAAAGAAGCAAAAATGGTGCATTTTGGGACAAAAACGAGCAAGAAAGAAAATTCTATCAGGACACATTTTGATATGTCTTTCTATGCTTAATCTCATTTACACTTATCACACATTTTTGAATAAAATTACACTTTAAAGAAATGTTATTTTCATGCTTATTTTGTAAGTCTATCTGTTAAGAACGAAACACAACTGAAATAGGCCGAAACAGAGCCAAACGGAGCGAAACAGTAGAGCTGCTGCGGACCAGCACTGAAGGTGCCCAGACCGGCGCCGACTACGCTCAAGTCCAGAGAAGTGATGAAAAGTGGCACTGACGGTGCCNGGAAATGTTATTTTCATGCTTATTTTGTAGGTCTATCTGTTAAGAACGAAACACAACTGAAATAGGGCGAAACAGAGCCAAACAGAGCGAAACAGTAGAGCTATTGCAGACCAGCGCTGAAGGTGCCCAGACCGGCGCCGACTACGCTCAAGTCCAGAGAAGTGATGAAAAGTGGCACTGATGGTGCCCAAACCGACGCCGATAGAGCCCGGGATGGTTATGGACTAATTTTTGGCAGATTTTGATGTTCTAGAAGGCTCCAAAGTGATTCAAACACTCCATGAAGTGATTCAATGCATCTAGACACTTGGAGAAGACTCTTGAATGAAGAGAAATGTATTTTTGATGAATCGATTCATCTCTTTGGAAAAAGGATGGAATTTTTGTCTCTTTAAAAAAGAGGGCTTGGTGCCTCTCATGTGTGTGCGTGTGTGGGGGTTTGTGTGTTTATGTTTTGATACACCAAAAGTATATGCATTTTTAGACCCATACTTTATACCCATTTTTGGTGATATTGCAATCTAATGGAAGATATTTTCTATGTTTTAATGCAAGTTGTTGATTTTAAGGACTTGGAGCAAAAAAGAAGCAAAAAGCATGAACTTTGGAGCAAAAATGGAGAAGTTAAAAAATTGTTCAGCGCCGACAGAAACATTGGATTTAATTATGGACCTCTGGCACCGACAGTGCCAGTGTTGGTGGAAGCTCTATTTTTAGAATATTCAACTAATTTGGATGCTTTTTGAAGAGTTGTTGGATGCACGTATTGGAGAACCGACCTAGGCTTTATTTAGGGCCGAAATTTGATCACAAATCCCCTCGCACCATTTCAATTTCTTCCACTCATTTCAACACACCTACATTCCACACCNCGCATGAAATTTGGAGCAAAAATGGAGAAGTTAAAAAATTGTTCAACGCCGACAGAAACATTGGATTTTATTATGGACCTCTGGCACCGACAGTTCCAGTGTTGGTGGAAGCCCTATTTTTAGAATATTCAACTAATGTGGATGTTTTTTGAAGAGTTGTTGGATGCACGTATTGGAGAACCGACCTAGGCTTTATTTAGGGCCAAAATTTGATCACAAATCCCCTCGCACCATTTCAATTTCTTCCACTCATTTCAACACACCTACATTCCACACCATTAGTTAGTTATTATTTTATGAATTTGAGTTTTGTGGTGAGTTTAAGTGTGAATTCTTCTCTAATAAGTGTTGTAGAGGAAGGGAAGTGAGATATTTCTTCTTCCTACAATTTCTAAGAGAGGCTACAAATGATTTGTTTTGAGAAAGAGTTTCATATAAGTATTGTTTGTTTATTATTATTGTATGAACTTTCTTTTATATATGAAATTTGTGTTTTGTTGTATCTTTCTCATAAAGTCTAAGTAGATTCTGTTATCTTTCTCCCTACTCTGAGATATGGTGAAATGAAGAGATAATGTGGATGTGCCAATGCTAAAATCTAGAATAAATTGTGATGGTTTTTTAACTCCGCTCTTAATTTACTTTTTGATTTGGCCAATTGAATTGTTAAAATATGTTGTGAAATATATGATCCGGGAAAAGGAGAATGAGTTTTTACAATAGAGTGCGAATCACATTTAAGTTCATAAAGGGGTATTTCGTTCATGGGATTAAGTGCAAATAAATAGGGAAATATACTTTGTTGGGTGTAGAATTTGAGATTTCTAGGGTGACATACTGAAAATCCTCAATTCAATATTAGTGTTTAAAAACTAAAGCGAGAGTTAGAAATCAGTGGAAGGGATGTGGGAGCTATAGAGTGGGAGTCAATATCCTCCTAGCCTAGCCACGAATTTAGGGACTAAACCTAAGATTAGCCAATGATTTTTTATAACACTGAATCAGGGTAGAGAATTAAAATTGCTCCTATTTGGCACAATACATATTTAAACCATTTATATCATCTCATTTCACCAAAAACTCATTGTAGTGGGAAAGATGTTTTTTCATATTAGAAAACTTCATCACATAAACATAGTTTAATAGTTTAATAGTTATTAATTTTGAGCCCTGCTTTTAAATTCTGCTAGTAGTAAATAATTTAGCATTGATAGTATCTTGAAAATTCAAAAGTAGTGATAGTAATTTTGATTGATTTCTGTGAATTTTCTTGTCAATTTATCATTTCAAATTTAAACCTTCCTCGTGGGATCGATATTTGAAACTTCAAAAGAAAGTCTTATAGTACTTAATAACGATACGTATACTTGCGTAAAATCTCAACTTAAGTGCTTAACATTATTATTCATAAAATATCATATCAAGATTTTGGCATCGTTGCAAAGCAGAGTCAACTTTATAAATTTTACACAAATATATTTTCATTTCGGGATCAAGTTTTTGGTGTCGTTGACGTGGAAGGTAACGGTAAATTAAATAGATTTGGTAAATTTGAAAATTTAGAGATAAAAATATACAAAATACAAAATATACAAAAAAATTATAAAATCAAAAATCCAAAAATATATAATTATTTATTTAAAAGTATTTTAAAGAAAATTTTCTTTGCTTATTATATTTGTTTATGCAAAATATGAGATCTGAAGGTTTAGTACCTTTTGATTCAAAATTAGAACGTATTATTAGAAAAATTCGAAAACAACAAAAATAAATTAAAATTTTAAACAAAATGGTGAATAACTTAAGTAATAAAATAAATGAAAATCGATAAAGACCTTTAAAAGATTATATTAATCCAACAACATATGAAATTCATTTAACTATTCAAAATCCTGAGTTGTTGCTAATTCATTTGAGCTTAAACCTACTATTGTCCAAATGGTACAAAATAAACAGTTTGTAGGAACACTTATTGAAGATCCTAACTTATAACTTGCTAGTTTTCTTGAGATTTGTGCTACTTTTAAATATAGCGGAGTGTCTAATGATGTTGTTAGGCTCAGACTTTTTCCTTTTTCATTAAGGATAAAGCCAACGCTTGGTTAAACTCGTTAGCACCTAGATCTATTAGAACTTGGGAAGAACTATCACAAAAATTCTTGGCTAAATATTTTTCACCCTTGAAAACCGCTAAGCGTAGAAATGATGTTACATCTTTTTGTCAATTTGAAGGGGAGTCGATATATGAAGCCTGAGAACAATTTAAGTATCTCCTTAGAAAATTTCCACACCATGCTTTACCAGATTGGTTAATAATTCAAAATTCTTACAATGCATTAGTAGGATCACTTAGATCTATTATAGTTGTTGCTGTTTGTGGATCTTTAATGTCAAAACCTTTTGATGAAGCATACTCTTTAATAAAAGAAATGTCTACTAATAATTTTCATTGACCCTCTGAACGGGTAAATCCTAAGAGAGTAGCTAATATTCATGAATTTGATGCAATGTCTATTTTAGCATCTCAAATTATTACTATATCAAAAAATATTGATCAAATTGGAGTGAACTATTCTCAAATACCACATGTATTAGAGAAAAAATAACTAGGACAAACAATTGATACTCAATCATCTTATGAAACTTTGAATGCTATTAATAATCGAAATAACAATCCTTATTCTAACTATTACAATCCTGGATGGAAAAATCACCATAATTTTAGTTGGAATAATTATAACAATTCAATGACCCCCTCAAAAAATTTAAACAATCAAGGAAATCCTAATTATCGACCTTATTATCCTCCTGGATTTAACTCTAACCCTAACCCACAAGTTAAGGAAAAGAAATTGGCGATGAAAGAGGTATTGTTGAATATGGAAAATCAAATACAAAATGAACGGACTGCTATTTGAAATATTAAAAATCAGTTAGAACATATTGCTACTGTACTTAGTAACAGACCTTCAGGAAATCTTCTAAGTTCGGTAGAAGTTAATCCCAAAGGTCAAAATAAAGAAGAAATTAAAGCAATTTAATTACGAAGTGGAAAAGAAGTTGAAACAAGAAACCAAAGAGAAACTGATGTTGATGAGGAGAAGGAAGAGATGGAAAGTGACCATAATGAAAATGAACAAACACAAGTTCCCTTAGAAAAACCATCTCATTTGTTTCCTCAACAATTAAAACAGAAGAATACCGATAAACAATTTATAAAAATGTTAGAAATCCTTAAAAATTTAACGAAAAACATTCCTTTCATTGAGGCTTTGGAACAAATGCCAAATTATGTGAAATTTATGAAAGATATATTAAACAAGAAAAGGAAGTTTGCACATCATGAAACTATTTCACTTAGTGAAGAGTGTAGCGCTATTATCCAAAAAAAGCTTCCTAAAAAGTTAAACAATCCTGGTAGTTTTACTATACCCTGGCAATCAGTGAAAAATTCTATAGAAAAGCCTTATGTGATTTAGGAGTTAGTATCAATCTTATGCCTCTATCAATTTTTAAATGTTTAAATTTAGGAGAGATTTCCCTTACTACTGTAACTCTTTAATTAGTTAATTGATCAATCACTTATCCTAAAAGAGTTATAGAAGATGTACTAGTAAAAGTGGATAAATTTATTTTCCCTCTAGACTTTATAATATTAGATATGGAGGAAGATAAAGAAATTCCTATTATTTTGGGGAGACCATTTCTTGCAACGGGGAGAGCTGTGATAGATGTGCAAAAAGGAGAATTAATAATGAGGGTTAATGATCAAGAAGTAAAATTTAATATTGCAAAAGCTATGAAATATCCTGCAATAGAAAAAGAAGATGAATGTTTTAGGATGAAAGTTACTGATTATCTAAGTAATGAGCAATTTAAGAAAGAGTTTAAAGAAAAATTAAAGCAAGAAGAATTTAATGGAAATGAAAATGAAATAAAAGAAGAAAATTTAGATTATATTCGGGACAAATTTGAAACCTTAGATTTGTTGGAAAATGATAATAAAAATCTTATTCCTTCAAGTATTAAAGCACCTGAACTTGAACTGAAAGTATTACCTGCTCATTTAAAATATATTTTTTTAGGGGATTCATCTACATTGCCTGTTATTGTATCTTCTGATTTAACTGAAATTCAAGAACAAAAATTAAAAAAGATGTTAAAAAGATATAAAAAGGTTTTTGGATGGAGTTTAATAGATATTAAAGGAATTAGACCTGCAATTTGTATGCACGGAGTTTTATTAGATGAACAATACAAACCTAAAGTTGATCCTCATAGAAGATTAAACCCCATAATGAAAGAAGTTGTTAAGAAAAATTTAAAATGATTAGATGTTGGAATTATATATCCCATTTCAGATAGTGCTTGGGTAAGCCCAATTCATTATGTTCCAAAGAAAGGAGGAATGACCGTTGAAGTTAATGAGAAAAATGAATTAATTCCAATAAGACAAGTTACTGGTTGGTGAATTTGTATAGATTATTGAAAATTAAACTTAGCCACCAGGAAAGATCACTTTCCTTTACCCTTTTTAGATCAAATGTTGGATAGATTGGTTGGAAATAAATATTACTATTTGTTAGATGGATATACCAATTATCATCAAATTCTAATTACTCCTGAGGATCAAGACAAGACAACATTTACAAGCCCTTATGAAACATTTGCTTTTTGTAGAATGACTTTTGAACTATGCAATGCACCTGCAACATTACAAAGATGTATGATGTCAATAATTAGTAATTTGATTGAGCATGGAATGGAAGTATTTATGGATGATTTCTTTGTGTTCGGGACTTCATTTGAATTATGCTAGAATAATTTAGAAAAAGTTCTAGAATTATGTGAAAAAATCAACCTAGTACTGAATTGAGAAAAATGTTAATTTATGGTTGCATGAGGAATTGTACTTGGGCATAAAATTTCTGAAAATGGTATAGAAGTAGATCCTGCAAAAATTCAATTTATTAAAAAATTACCATCACTGACTACGGTCAAAGGAGTAAGATGCTTTCTAGGACATGGTGGTTTCTACAGACGTTGTATAAGGAAATTTTATAAATATAATTAAGCCATTATGCCAATTTTTAGAAAAAGATACAAAATTTTATTTTAATGAGGAATGCATAAAAACATTTGAATTATTGAAAGAAAAATTAATCATTGCACCTATAATAGTACCACATGATTAGGAAAAACCATTTAAAATAATGCGCGATGCTAGTGATTATGTTATTGGAGCTATTTTAGGACAAAGGCATAATAAAGTTTTTTAAGTAATATATTATGCTAGTAAAACTTTGAATGATGTACAAATTAACTACATTACTACTGAAAGAGAGCTATTAGCTATTGCCTATGCCTTTGATAAATTTAAACTTTACTTGATTGGAACTAAATGTATAGTGCATACAAACCATTCTGCCATTATATACTTAATGCAAAAGAAGGATGGTAAACCAAGGTTAATTAGATGAATACTTTTATTGCAAGAGTTTGATTTTTTTGTAGTTAATAGAAAGGGAAATGCCAATCAAATAGATAATCATTTGTTTAGACTAGAAAAAGAAATATTAACTAATTTTGTAAATAAAATTTTAGAAAGTTTCCCTGATGAACAATTATATAGTATTGATGAAACAGATACACCGCGCTATGTCGATATAGTAAATTATATTGTAAGTGATATTCTACCAACAAATATTATGAATCAACAATTAAAGAAATTTATATATGATTCAAAATTTTATTTTGGGATGACCCATATTTATTTAAATAATGTAAAGATCTAATTATTAGAAGGTGTGTGTCTTATAAAGAANGATCCTGGTATTTTTACTATACCCTGGCAATCAGTGAAAAATTCTATAGAAAAGCCTTATGTGATTTAGTAGTTTGTATCAATCTTATGCCTCTATCAATTTTTAAATGTTTAAATTTAGGAGAGATTTCCCTTACTACTGTAACTCNCTATGGATGATTTCTTTGTGTTCGGGACTTCATTTGAATTATGCTAGAATAATTTAGAAAAAGTTCTAGAATTATGTGAAAAAATCAACCTAGTACTGAATTGAGAAAAATGTTAATTTATGGTTGCATGAGGAATTGTACTTGGGCATAAAATTTCTGAAAATGGTATAGAAGTAGATCCTGCAAAAATTCAATTTATTAAAAAATTACCATCACTGACTACGGTCAAAGGAGTAAGATGCTTTCTAGGACATGGTGGTTTCTACAGGCGTTATATAAGGAAATTTTATAAATATAATTAAGCCATTATGCCAACTTTTAGAAAAAGATACAAAATTTTATTTTAATGAGGAGTGCATAAAAGCATTTGAATTATTGAAAGAAAAATTAATCATTGCACCTATAATAGTACCACATAATTAGGAAAAACCATTTAAAATAATGTGCGATGCTAGTGATTATGTTATTGGAGCTATTTTAGGACAAAGGCATAATAAAGTTTTTTAAGTAATATATTATGCTAGTAAAACTTTGAATGATGTACAAATTAACTACATTACTACTGAAAGAGAGCTATTAGCTATTGCCTATGCCTTTGATAAATTTAAACTTTACTTAATTGGAACTAAATGTATAGTGCATACAAACCATTTTGCCATTATATACTTAATGCAAAAGAAGGGTGGTAAACCAAGGTTAATTAGATGAATACTTTTATTGCAAGAGTTCAATTTTTTTGTAGTTGATAGAAAGGGAAATGCCAATCAAATAGCTAATCATTTGTTTAGACTAGAAAAAGAAATATTAACTAATTTTGTAAATAAAATTTTAGAAAGTTTCCCTGATGAACAATTATATAGTATTGATGAAACAGATACACCGCGGTATGTCGATATAGTAAATTATATTGTAAGTGATATTCTACCACCAGATATTATGAATCAACAATTAAAAAAATTTATATATGATTCAAAATTTTATTTTTGGGATGACCCATATTTATTTAAATAATGTAAAGATCTAATTATTAGAAGGTGTGTGTCTTATAAAGAAACTCAACAAAGTCATGATTCTGAATTTAGAGGACATTTTGGAATAAATAGAGCTGCTTATAAAATTTTGCAAGCTGGATTTTATTGGGCTACTCTTTTTAGAGATGTTAATAAATATATCAAAACATGTGATCGATGTCAGTGAGTTGGAAATATTTCTAGAAGAAACGAAATACCTCTAAATTACAAATTGGAAGTTGAAATTTACTATGTGTGGGGATTAGATTTTATGGGACAATTTATGCCTTCATTTGAAAACTTATATATATTTCTTGCTGTTAATTACATGTCCAAATGGATTGAAGCTGTTGTTGTACCGAAATGTGATTGTCGGATTGTTTCTAAATTCTTAAATAAAAATACTTTTACAAGATATGGAATCCTAGAGCAATTATTACTGATGGAGGATCCCATTTTAGAAATAAGAGAATTAAGAAAATGATAAGGAAATATGATATTATGCATAGATTCTCTATTGTTTATCAATCTCATACTGACGGTCTAGCAGAAATATCGAATCGTGAAATAAAATGAACTTTAGAAAAGGCTGTAAATCCCTATAAATTAGATTGGTCTGTTAGATTAAATACTGCATTATAAGCGTACAAAACTGCTTATAAANTTTTAAGTTTGTGCATCCTGAATGTCCATGCCATGTGTGATGCTAATTGGCTAAAATATAAGGATTCCTTTGTTAATTCATGCAATTAAATAGTAAAGAGTAGCTATTATGAATAGTATGTATGGATATTGTTTTGAAGTTGTATTGTATTGTTTTACTTCACTTCATACTTGGATATTTTGATGTGTGATTGTATCACTTCTGAACTTAGGTTGATGGAGTTATTGATTGCTGAAATGGATTTCTTTATTCTGCTTTTATTATTTGATTGTAATAATGCTTGCATATTATAATGAAAAAGAGTAAAAAATCCAAAATGATCTACCTTACTATTTGTAAGGGGCTAAAATAGTCCCAATTTATATGAAAGACGAATTTAATCCCCAGATTTTTTATATATAGACTAAAATAGTCCTCAGACTACTAAAATAGTCTTGTCAGGTGACCGTTTTGATTTCTATTTAAATAGCCTGTGGATTAAATTAACTTTTTATATAATATGGGACCATTTTCTTTTTTTTTATTGATTTCTTTTAAATAAAAATGAGCTATTGATTTCTTGTAAGAGGTTTGTGTAAAAATACAACTAATTTGATAGTTAATCAATTCATGTTATTGCAATTGTCCGCATGTATCTTAAATTATTTTGATTATGTTTTATGATTTTTAACCTTGTATAAACGGATATTTTGACAAATTATATTGAATGGCTATGGTAGCCTTAGTATGATCCCTTAGAAGCTGCCTACCACCTTGTGGAAGAGCTTATTTCTTTTATCCATAGCCTTAAATATGTTTCAAATATCTAGACAGGCTAATCCCTAAACTAATTATAAAATTCTTTTTCAAGGCTTCTTTGTCCCTTACTTATAAGTAGGGATGTCAAGAAAATTCGTGGCAGTAGAGTAATTTAATATCGTCTTAGTGTTGCACGAGAATTCAACACACACTTGAGAAAAAGAAAACACTTTGTAATGAAACCATAAGTTTTTGCGTGGAAAACACGTAAGAAAAAAAAATTATGGGGTTTGGCTCAGTGTAAAAATCCATTGTAGGTTTACAGATACTCTGTCCCACAAACAGAAAATGGTTACTAGGTTTTTCAAGTTACAATGTCGACTGACAGTTTCTGGTCACTAGTGGTCGACGGTAATTAGTGGTGATCGACGGTGGCCAGCAGTCAACAGCGGTCGGTGGTGG
>JXCR01020770.1:26728-51318 GCA_002079205.1 Phalaenopsis hybrid cultivar
CCCAAAATTCATTGTAGTGGGAAGGATATTTTCTTAAATTTGAACTCTTCATCACAAAACTTTATTTAGTCTTAGTAAATTTAACTTTAAAATTTAGAAATTAATTTAGTAAACTTAGTTTCGTTAGCATACATTAAAACCACTTTAATCAACCTTCCAAACTAACTTATAGTAGTAGACTAGAGTTAGCTTAAGGGATTTCTTACCTCGCTTCTTCGTCGGATCGATATTGGGGTTTTTAAAGAAAGCTCTATTTTACTTGAAGTGATATGTGCACTTGCGTATAACCCATAGTGTGTGAAATATTTGTTATATTTTATAACATTTCAATTTTGCACATTAACTACTTAATATAAATTGGGTCAAGTTATTGGTCATATTTTTAAAACTAAATTACTGCGTAAGTTCAGGACGGGTCAAGTTTTTGGCACTGTACCCGAGACTTAAATTGACATAAAACACGCAGAAAAATAGCATGCCCTAGGGGCACATCCTTTACCTATAAGAAAACATAAAAATATCCTTCTTTAAAGTGTATTTTTATCATAAAAATATCAATACATAAAAGAAAATTAAGCATACTTTACTACACATCAAAATCCACCAAACTTAAACATTACTTATCCTCAAGTAACACAAGAATCTTACAACAAAATCCAAATCTATTAATTTGAGGGAGTGAGTTTCATTACAAATTTCAACAATTTTACCTTAGGAATGTCATAGTGTAATTTTAGAAAAACTCAGGTAAATTAGCTTAGAACTAGAGTAAAAGAAAACCTTGTATTCAACTTATAATCTCGATTTTCTACTTACATAAAAAACCATTGATACTTGTTAAACCTAAGGGCCTTAGATCGTATAAGAAATAGAACTTTATCTTTCTATTTGAAAAGACTGACTAATACTCTCAAAATACAAGCAAGCTTAGGAATGTAATGAAGTTTTTACTTTAAAAAGAATCTAGTGAAACCAATTTCTTATTAGGCTTCTCCTCAAGCTTCTCCTCAACTAATATATATATATATATATTATTTCTTTTGCTTTAGGATATTTTTCAATCCTTAAAATATCTATAGGAGGATTACTATATCTGGATAGCCTTTAATAATTTTAAATTTCACTATCATCTCCCTAAAGTAAAACATATCACTCTCATTCACTTTTAAGACCACTAAAAATTGTAACTATTAATTGAAATCGGGATTTTAATAGTGGCTCAATTCTTATAAAATGTATAACTAAAGATCTAAGTGTTTCAAATATACAACTATTTAAAAAAAAAGTAAAATCATTTTTCTACATTTTTAATTACAAGATAACTAAACTCTTGTATAGTCTCATTTACATCAAATTTCAAGTAAGGATATTATGTCATTTCCTTAATCAAAATTGAAGTAACTTAAATTTAACATCACATACCTCAAATCATTTTAAAACATAACAATTTAAATGTAGGTTACTAAGGACAAATAAAGTTATGCCTTTAAAAATTTTTCTCCCCCCTTAAACATTATTTTTAGCATACATAAGAATTTTAAAAAAAATATAGGCAGAGAGAAAATAGTTCATAAGTACATTATATCACATGTGTATATCATAAACATTTATAGGTATACATAGGAAAGATTAATTATGCATTAGCATGAAAATTGTAGCTAAATAGAGTTAGATTGAAATTGTAACAGAAAAAGTCTATATAAAACAACAAATAGAAAAATAGACATATAAACAACACTAAATACAAAATATCTAGAGATTACATCCATAATAGTAGTAGAGAGAATAAAAAAAGTGTCCAGTACATAAGAAAATATAAAGAATACATTAGCAACAACAATAGGAAAATAACAAATATAAGCACAAAAGCAATATGAAGGAAAGCCCTTTGTATCGCCTCTAAATCACTGAAGAGGAGTCAGAAAGGAGGTCTTGCAAAAATGACCTAAACTGGGTCAGTCTAAGCATTTTTATCAAACTGGTAAGACCGACGCCTAGCACCACAATAGTGACACCAAGGCGTTGCCCTTTCTTTTGATGTGGTGCCTTGGTCTAATTTATATTGGCACCTGGCGCCAGTTCAACTCCTGACACTTTGGTGGCAATGGCACTAGGGTCTACATGCATGACCCATATTGGTCCCTGTTATTTAAATTCAATTTTTTTTATCCTCCCCTAGTCCTTCAACACACCAATAAGCACACAAACACCAAAGATAACTGAGGATCACTCATCCTCCTTCTCATCACATCTCCCTTCTTCAATTCCTCATTTCCAACAAAATTTCTTTCAAATAGTTGCTGTGGGCTTTAAGATGTTTTTGTAGGATCAATCCTTTGGAAAAGATTGTTCCTGATCTATTGGCTTATGCGTTGCCAACCTCAAGTGTTACCTTATTTTATAAAATACACACCACTAACAATTCAATGACAAGATCATCTACATGATCCTCTAAAAGCTGGTTTATTGAACCAACCTGATAGTAGAACAAGGTCAGAAATATTAAGTAACAAATTGAAATAGACTTGTCCAATGTACATATTCAACATGTGTCTGGTAAATTCTTATGTTTGATTAAGAATTAGGATGTAGAGGATTAGGTTAATCATTTTACTTTCAGAGATCATAAATAGGTCTAGTCAACTTTGAGAAGACTAAGAAATCACCTCCTCATATCACACAGAAATCAAAGCAATCCACTCACAAACCTAAACATCAACACACGAATGCAAACATTTCACACCTTAAAAAACAACAAACACAACACACTAATAACAACTACGAACTTGGGGCCTCCCAAGAAGTACTTAGTTTAATGTCCTTAGCCCGATGAATCCAGATATTTACTCAGGTTGACCCAATATTCAGACCTCATTAACCACAGGCATTTTACCACCTAGGTAAGGATTAATTCTTTGCCCATTCACTTTGAATACCAAGTCATTAAAATAACTTTCACCCAAAAGATAAAATTTTACTACAGTAAATGATCTTGACCACCTAGACTTAAGTTTTTCAAGAAATAATTCCAATCGTGTGTTATATAATAAAAGCTCCTGTTCTGGCTCAAAATCTTGCCTAAGAATCTTTTGATCATGTAATTTTTTTTTATTTTCTCTTTATAAATCTTACAATTTTCATAAGATTTTTGTGTAATTTATCAAGTTCATTTAACTACATTAATATTTTCTCACCAACTTCTTTNACTAAGAATCTTTTGATCATGTAATTTTTTTTTATTTTCTCTTTATAAATCTTAGAATTTTCATAAGATTTTTGTGTAATTTATCAAGTTCATTTAACTACATTAATATTTTCTCACCAACTTCTTTCATATTAGAATTGAATTCCTTAATAGCCCAATAAGCTTTATGTTCTAATTCCATAGGTAAGTGAAAAGTTCTGTCAAATATGAGCCTACGTAGAGACATTCCTATACGATTTTTATAAGTAGTCCTATAAGCCCATAACACATCATCTAATCTCAATTACCAATCCTTCATACTAGGATTGATAGTTTTCTCTAAAATTCTTTTGATTTCCCTATTTGATACTTATGCTANCTAGAGACATTCCTATACGATTTTTATAAGTAGTTCTATAAGCCCATAACACATCATCTAATCTCAATGACCAATCCTTCATACTAGGATTGATAGTTTTCTCTAAAATTCTTTTGATTTCCCTATTTGATACTTAAGCCAAACCACTTGTTTGAAGATAATATGCTATGGCTATCCTATGTTTAATTCCATACATAGTAACTAATGTCTCAATTATTCTATCCTTGAAGTGGCTCCCCCCATCACTAAGGATTACTCTAGGCATACAAATCTACTAAATATATTCTTCTTAAGAATGTAGCTAAATTTTGAGCATCACAATTTGGAAGAATTACTATCTCAATCTATATTAAGATATAGTCCATAGTTATTAGAATCTATAAATTTCCTAACGATGGTACAAAGGGACCCATAAAATCTAAACCCAATACATTAAAAATTCCAATCTCTAAAGTAAAATTTAGGGGCATTTCATCACACTTAGAAATATTACCTACTTTCTGGCATCTATCACAAATTTTATATATATATTCACATCTCTAAATAGAATATGACAAAAAAAAATCTAAATTGTAAAACCTTAAAAGCAATTCTATCAACTTCAAAATGTCCCCCAAATTCTGAATTTTGATATTTCTTAATAATTTCAAGGGTTTCTTTTAAGGGTACATATCTCCTAATCGTCCTATCCTTGCATTTTCTATAAAGGTATGGGTTGTTNTAAATTTTTATATATATATTCACATCTCTAAATAAAATATGACAAAAAAAAAATCTAAATTGTAAAACCTTAAAAGCAATTCTATCAATTTCAAAATGTCCCCCAAATTCTGAATTTTGATATTTCTTAATAATTTTGAAGGGTTTCTTTTAAGGGTACATATCTCCTAATCGTCCTATCCTTGCATTTTCTATAAAGGTATGGGTTGTTCCGAAAATAATATCTGGATTGTAGATGAATTTCTTTTGTTAATGGTATGTCAATCCATAGAGTATAACACATTAGCTATAATATTTAATATGTTACCATACAATGGAATGTGTATCACTCAGTAATGTCAAACTGTTGCTCATTAGCAAAATTCTCATTAATTTCATCTTCATTAGTCTATGAATCTCCTTGATCAAATCTTCATAAATTCTCCACTATTTGATTATCAAAAATCTTCCTATTCACCAATTTGGCATCAAATTCTTGCATCAAAAGGATCTATCTAATCTATCTTGGTTTAATATCATTTTTTGACATAAGATATCTAATAGTAGAAATTTCGGTATGAACAATACATTTATTTCAATCAAATAGGGCCTAAATTTATCAAAAGCATATATTTTAACCAATAAGTCCGTAGTAGAGGTATGATTTTTACTAGCATAGTATTTAGCTCCAAACATTTTATCGTATCGTTGTCCTAAAATTGCCCTGATAGCATAGTCACTAGCATCACTCATTAACTAAAATGATTTCCCCCAATCATGTGAAACAATAACAGAAGCAATGGCCAATTTATTTTATAGAATATTATAGATATTTAGGCATTCATGGTAAAAATTCAATAGAATATCTTTTTTCTAATAGATGGCATAGTGGTTTGGTGATTTTAGAAAAATCATTAACATATCGTCAATAGAATCCATTATATCATAGAAAACTTTTAACTCACCTCGCAGTAGTAAAAAGAGGTAGTTTTTCAATAACTTGAATCTTTGCTGGGTCTACTTCCATGCCTCTTTCAGATATTTATGTCCTAATACAATATCTCCCAAAACCATGAATTGACAGTTCTCCCAATTTAGAACCAAGTTGGTTTCTTTACGGTGTTTCAAAACCTTCAATAAATTATCTAATTAAGAGTCAAATGAAGGAACTAACACTAAATAGTCATCCAAGAACACTTTTATTCCTTTCTCAATTTGGTCACAACAANATTATTCCTTCAAGTATTAAAGCATCTGAACTTGAACTGAAAGTATTACCTGCTCATTTAAAATATATTTTTTTAGGGGATTCATCTACATTGCCTGNGAAATGAAAATGAAATAAAAGAAGAAAATTTAGATTATATTCGGGACAAATTTGAAACCTTAGATTTGTTGGAAAATGATANGAAATGAGGATGAAATAAAAGAAGAAAATTTAGATTATATTCGGGACAAATTTGAAACCTTAGATTTGTTGGAAAATGATAATAAAAATCTTATTCCTTCAAGTATTAAAGCACCTGAACTTGAACTGAAAGTATTACCTGCTCATTTAAAATATATTTTTTTAGGGGATTCATCTACATTGCCTGTTATTGTATCTTCTGATTTAACTGAAATTCAAGAACAAAAATTAAAAAAGATGTTAAAAAGATATAAAAAGGTTTTTGGATGGAGTTTAATAGATATTAAAGGAATTAGACCTGCAATTTGTATGCACGGAGTTTTATTAGATGAACAATACAAACCTAAAGTTGATCCTCATAGAAGATTAAACCCCATAATGAAAGAAGTTGTTAAGAAAAATTTAAAATGATTAGATGTTGGAATTATATANAAGATGTTAAAAAGATATAAAAAGGTTTTCGGATGGAGTTTAACAGATATTAAAGGAATTAGACCTTCAATTTGTATGCACGGAGTTTTATTAGATGAACAATACAAACCTAAAGTTGATCCTCGTAGAAGATTAAACCCCATAATGAAAGAAGTTGTTAAGAAAAATTTAAAATGATTAGATGTTGGAATTATATATCCCATTTCAGATAGTGCTTGGGTAAGCCCAATTCACTATGTTCCAAAGAAAGAAGGAATGACCGTTGAAGTAAATGAGAAAAATGAATTAATTCCAATAAAACAAGTTACTGGTTGGTGAATTTGTATAGATTATTGAAAATTAAACTTAGCCACCAGGAAAGATCACTTTCCNTTATGTTCCAAAGAAAGGAGGAATGACCGTTGAAGTTAATGAGAAAAATGAATTAATTCCAATAAGACAAGTTACTGGTTGGTGAATTTGTATAGATTATTGAAAATTANGAACCTGGACAAGAAGTTTTATTATATAATACAAGAGTGAGATTATTTTCAGGAAAACTAAAATTCAGATGGTTATGACAATTTAAGGTGATTAAAGTATATCATTATGAAACTATTGTTATTAAGGATCCTAAAATTGGAAAAATATTTAAAGTTAATGGACATCGATTGAAACAATATTATGAAGGACACATACCCCAATTTAAAGAAATTTTAATGTTAAGTCAACCCAACTAAACCAATGGTATGNAAACCTGGACAAGAAGTTTTATTATATAATACAAGAGTGAGATTATTTCCAGGAAAACTAAAATTCAGATGGTTATGACTATTTAAAGTGATTAAAGTATATCATTATGAAACTATTGTTATTAAGGATCCTAAAACTGGAAAAATATTTAAAGTTAATGGACATCGATTGAAACAATATTATGAAGGACACATACCCGAATTTAAAGAAATTTTAATGTTAAGTCAACCCAACTAAACCAATGGTATGTCGGGCTAACGACGTTAAACTAAGCGTTTTATGGGAGGCAACCCATATATGAATCTTTATATTTATATATTACTATTTTGTTAATAAATATGTTTATGTATTAGGAAATAATAGTATTTTTAAGTCCTACACAATTTTATATATCGTAAATTAAGACAAATATTGGTATTGGAGGAAAATTTGGAATCAAACTGAACAAAAAAATTTCAGACGCAAATTTGGCCTCTGGCACCGACGGCACCAGAATGGGCGCCAACAGCGCCATCGGAAGCACTGACGGCGTCCCAGGCATTTTTTACGTGCTGAACGGTTATGGCAGACTTTGGCAGGATTTCTCTCCATAATAACCATCGAGAGGTGTTTTTAAAGTCCTAAAAACTAACTTGGATGTCCAGAAACTTCCTAATTTTGAATTCTATGGCTTCNGCGCCAGAATGGGCGCCAACAGCGCCATCGGGAGCGCTGACGGCGTCCCAGGCATTTTTCACGTGCTGAACGGTTATGGCAGACTTTGGCGGGATTTCTCTCCATAGTAACCATCGAGAGGTGTTTTTAAAGTCCTAAGAACTAACTTGGATGTCCAGAAACTTCCTAATTTTGAATTCTATGGCTTCTAATTCTAGAAATACTCAATGTATGGAGTTTTTAATAGAAGAAAGTTTATCATTTTTGACAAGTGTTTAAGAACTAAAGAAAGTGTTAGCTTTCAGGGGAAGGGAATGCACCTAATTTCATTAACGAAACACTCCTCCATGGAATTAAAAAACTAAAGCAAGTGTGAGCCTNAAAGGGAATGCACCTAATTTCATTAACGAAACACTCCTCCATGGAATTAAAAAACTAAAGCAAGTGTGAGCCTTCAGGGGAAGGGAAGTGGGTGCAAATAAATAGGGAAATATACTTTGTTGGGCGTAGAATTGGAGATTTTGGGGTGACATACTAAAATCCCTAATTTGGACTTAGTGTTTAAGAACTAAAGCAAGTGTTAGCCTTCAGAGGAAGGGAAGTGGGAGCTATGGAGTGAGTCAATATGCTCCCAGCCTAACCGCGGATTTAGGGACTAAACCTAAGATTAGCCAATGATTCTCTATAACACTGAATCAGGGTAGGGAATTAAAACTGCTCCGATTTGACACAATACAAATTCAAACCCAAAATTCATTGTAGTGGGAAGGATATTTTCTTAAATTTGAACTCTTCATCACAAAACTTTATTTAGTCTNGTGAATCAGGGTAGGGAATTAAAACTGCTCCTATTTGACACAATACAAATTCAACCCCAAAATTCATTGTAGTGGGAAGGATATTTTCTTAAATTTGAACTCTTCATCACAAAACTTTATTTAGTCTNGTGTCCAGTACATAAGAAAATATAAAGAATACATTAGCAACAACAATAGGAAAATAACAAATATAAGCACAAAAGCAATATGAAGGAAAGCCCTTTGTATCGCCTCTAAATCACTGAAGAGGAGTCAGAAAGGAGGTCTTCCAAAAATGACCTAAACTGGGTCAGTCTAAGCATTTCTATCGAACTGGTAAGACCGACGCCTAGCACCACAATAGTGACGCCAAGGCGTTGCCCTTTCTTTTGATGTGGTGCCTTGGTCTAATTTATATTGGCACCTGGCGCCAGTTCAACTNGTTAGAAAAACTCAGGTAAATTAGCTTAGAACTAGAGTATAAGAAAACCTTGTATTCAACTTATAATCTTGATTTTCTACTTACATAAAAAACCATTGATACTTGTTAAACCTAGGGGCCTTAGATCGTATAAGAAATAGAACTTTATCTTTCTATTTGAAAAGACTGACTAATACTCTCAAAATACNTTTAGAAAAACTCAGGTAAATTAGCTTAGAACTAGAGTAAAAGAAAACCTTGTATTCAACTTATAATCTCGATTTTCTACTTACATAAAAAACCATTGATACTTGTTAAACCTAAGGGCCTTAGATCGTATAAGAAATAGAACTTTATCTTTCTATTTGAAAAGACTGACTAATACTCTCAAAATACAAGCAAGCTTAGGAATGTAATGAAGTTTTTACTTTAAAAAGAATCTAGTGAAACCAATTTCTTATTAGGCTTCTCCTCAAGCTTCTCCTCAACTAATATATATATATATATATTATTTCTTTTGCTTTAGGATATTTTTCAATCCTTAAAATATCTATAGGAGGATTACTATATCTGGATAGCCTTTAATAATTTTAAATTTCACTATCATCTCCCTAAAGTAAAACATATCACTCTCATTCACTTTTAAGACCACTAAAAATTGTAACTATTAATTGAAATCGGGATTTTAATAGTGGCTCAATTCTTATAAAATGTATAACTAAAGATCTAAGTGTTTCAAATATACAACTATTTAAAAAAAAAGTAAAATCATTTTTCTACATTTTTAATTACAAGATAACTAAACTCTTGTATAGTCTCATTTACATCAAATTTCAAGTAAGGATATTATGTCATTTCCTTAATCAAAATTGAAGTAACTTAAATTTAACATCACATACCTCAAATCATTTTAAAACATAACAATTTAAATGTAGGTTACTAAGGACAAATAAAGTTATGCCTTTAAAAATTTTCCTCCCCCCTTAAACATTATTTTTAACATACATAAGAATTTAAAAAAAATATAGGCAGAGAGAAAATAGTTCATAAGTACATTATATCACATGTGTATATCATAAACATTNTCTCCCCCCTTAAACATTATTTTTAGCATACATAAGAATTTTAAAAAAAATATAGGCAGAGAGAAAATAGTTCATAAGTACATTATATCACATGTGTATATCATAAACATTTATAGGTATACATAGGAAAGATTAATTATGCATTAGCATGAAAATTGTAGCTAAATAGAGTTAGATTGAAATTGTAACAGAAAAAGTCTATATAAAACAACAAATAGAAAAATAGACATATAAACAACACTAAATACAAAATATCTAGAGATTACATCCATAATAGTAGTAGAGAGAATAAAAAAGTGTCCAGTACATAAGAAAATATAAAGAATACATTAGCAACAACAATAGGAAAATAACAAATATAAGCACAAAAGCAATATGAAGGAAAGCCCTTTGTATCGCCTCTAAATCACTGAAGAGGAGTCAGAAAGGAGGTCTTCCAAAAATGACCTAAACTGGGTCAGTCTAAGCATTTCTATCGAACTGGTAAGACCGACGCCTAGCACCACAATAGTGACGCCAAGGCGTTGCCCTTTCTTTTGATGTGGTGCCTTGGTCTAATTTATATTGGCACCTGGCGCCAGTTCAACTCCTGACACTTTGGTGCCAAGGGCACTAGGGTCTACATGCATGACCCATATTGGTCCCTGTTATTTAAATTCAATTTTTTTTATCCTCCCCTAGTCCTTCAACACACCAATAAGCACACAAACACCAAAGATAACTGAGGATCACTCATCCTCCTTCTCATCACATCTCCCTTCTTCAATTCCTCATTTCCAACAAAATTTCTTTCAAATAGTTGCTGTGGGCTTTAAGATGTTTTTGTAGGATCAATCCTTTGGAAAAGATTGTTCCTGATCTATTGGCTTATGCGTTGCCAACCTCAAGTGTTACCTTATTTTATAAAATACACACCACTAACAATTCAATGACAAGATCATCTACATGATCCTCTAAAAGCTGGTTTATTGAACCAACCTGATAGTAGAACAAGGTCAGAAATATTAAGTAACAAATTGAAATAGACTTGTCCAATGTACATATTCAACATGTGTCTGGTAAATTCTTATGTTTGATTAAGAATTAGGATGTAGAGGATTAGGTTAATCATTTTACTTTCAGAGATCATAAATAGGTCTAGTCAACTTTGAGAAGACTAAGAAATCACCTCCTCATATCACACAGAAATCAAAGCAATCCACTCACAAACCTAAACATCAACACACGAATGCAAACATTTCACACCTTAAAAAACAACAAACACAACACACTAATAACAACTACGAACTTGGGGCCTCCCAAGAAGTACTTAGTTTAATGTCCTTAGCCCGATGAATCCAGATATTTACTCAGGTTGACCCAATATTCAGACCTCATTAACCACAGGCATTTTACCACCTAGGTAAGGATTAATTCTTTGCCCATTCACTTTGAATACCAAGTCATTAAAATAACTTTCACCCAAAAGATAAAATTTTACTACAGTAAATGATCTTGACCACCTAGACTTAAGTTTTTCAAGAAATAATTCCAATCGTGTGTTATATAATAAAAGCTCCTGTTCTGGCTCAAAATCTTGACTAAGAATCTTTTGATCATGTAATTTTTTTTTATTTTCTCTTTATAAATCTTAGAATTTTCATAAGATTTTTGTGTAATTTATCAAGTTCATTTAACTACATTAATATTTTCTCACCAACTTCTTTCATATTAGAATTGAATTCCTTAATAGCCCAATAAGCTTTATGTTCTAATTCCATAGGTAAGTGAAAAGTTCTGTCAAATATGAGCCTACCTAGAGACATTCCTATACGATTTTTATAAGTAGTTCTATAAGCCCATAACACATCATCTAATCTCAATGACCAATCCTTCATACTAGGATTGATAGTTTTCTCTAAAATTCTTTTGATTTCCCTATTTGATACTTAAGCCAAACCACTTGTTTGAAGATAATATGCTATGGCTATCCTATGTTTAATTCCATACATAGTAACTAATGTCTCAATTATTCTATCCTTGAAGTGGCTCCCCCCATCACTAAGGATTACTCTAGGCATACAAATCTACTAAATATATTCTTCTTAAGAATGTAGCTAAATTTTGAGCATCACAATTTGGAAGAATTACTATCTCAATCTATATTAAGATATAGTCCATAGTTATTAGAATCTATAAATTTCCTAACGATGGTACAAAGGGACCCATAAAATCTAAACCCAATACATTAAAAATTCCAATCTCTAAAGTAAAATTTAGGGGCATTTCATCACACTTAGAAATATTACCTACTTTCTGGCATCTATCACAAATTTTATATATATATTCACATCTCTAAATAGAATATGACAAAAAAAAATCTAAATTGTAAAACCTTAAAAGCAATTCTATCAACTTCAAAATGTCCCCCAAATTCTGAATTTTGATATTTCTTAATAATTTCAAGGGTTTCTTTTAAGGGTACATATCTCCTAATCGTCCTATCCTTGCATTTTCTATAAAGGTATGGGTTGTTCCGAAAATAATATCTGGATTGTAGATGAATTTCTTTTGTTAATGGTATGTCAATCCATAGAGTATAACACATTAGCTATAATATTTAATATGTTACCATACAATGGAATGTGTATCACTCAGTAATGTCAAACTGTTGCTCATCAGCAAAATTCTCATTAATTTCATCTTCATTAGTATATGAATCTCCTTGATCAAATCTTCATAAATTCTCCACTATTTGATTATCAGAAATCTTCCTATTCACCAATTTGGCATCAAATTCTTGCATCAAAAGGATCTATCTAATCTATCTTGGTTTAATATCATTTTTTGACATAAGATATCTAATAGTAGAAATTTCGGTATGAACAATACATTTTATTTCAATCAAATAGGGCCTAAATTTATCAAAAGCATATATTTTAACCAATAAGTCCGTAGTAGAGGTATGATTTTTACTAGCATAGTTATTAGCTCCAAACATTTTATCGTATCGTTGTCCTAAAACTGCCCTGATAGCATAGTCACTAGCATCACTCATTAACTAAAATGATTTCCCCCAATCATGTGAAACAATAACAGAAGCAATGGCCAATTTATTTTATAGAATATTATAGATATTTAGGCATTCATGGTAAAAATTAAATAGAATATCTTTTTTCTAATAGATGGCATAGTGGTTTGGTGATTTTAGAAAAATCTTTAACATATCGTCAATAGAATCCATTATATCATAGAAAACTTTTAACTCACCTCGCAGTAGTAAAAAGAGGTAGTTTTTCAATAACTTGAATCTTTGCTGGGTCTACTTCCATGCCTCTTTCAGATATTTATGTCCTAATACAATATCTCCCAAAACCATGAATTGACAGTTCTCCCAATTTAGAACCAAGTTGGTTTCTTCACGGTGTTTCAAAACCTTCAATAAATTATCTAATTAAGATTCAAATGAAGGAACTAACACTAAATAGTCATCCAAGAACACTTTTATTCCTTTCTCAATTTGGTCACAACAAATAAACATCATACACCTCTGAAACGTAGCAAGTGTGTTACATAACCCAAAAGACATTCTTCGAAAGAAAAAAGTCCCATAAGGACTTGTGAATGTTGTCTCGTCTTGATCTTCAGGAGCTATAGATATTTGATGATATCCATAAAATCCATCTAAGAAGCAAAAATATGGATGGATAGTTAGCCTAACCAACATCTGATTCAGAAAATGTAGCAGAAGTGATATTTCTTAGTGAAAGAAATTAATTTTCTATAGTCTATACATATTCGCCACCACGTGACATGTCTAATTGGAATGAATTAATTTTTTTCATTTAAANTTTCAGAAAATGTAGCGGAAGTGATATTTCTTAGTGAAAGAATTTAACTTTCTATAGTCTATACATATTCGCCACCACGTGACATGTCTAATTGGAATGAATTAATTTTTTTCATTTAAATTCACCGTTGTCGGCACTAAAAATTTGAGGATTTGCCTGTTGGAAGTTGTCGGCCGCTGAAATCAAAATCCCATTACCTGCTTCGGAGGGACATTTAAATTTACACACACACACACATACATATATATGTATATATATACATATATATGTATATATATACATATATATGTATATATATATATATAGATAAATCAAACTGACCCCATATTTTTTGTAGCATAAATGAAAGAGCGTTATATCTCAAACCCTGTATCTATCTCAAAGGATAAACACAAGACTTGAGGATGAAACTCGATCAAATAAACTGAAAAATATATGTCATCCGTTTGATCTGCGAAACCATTTATTTTCCGATAAGTTCTCATATTTAATACAAAGAATTAAATAGGGTTTATGTTAAGCTGGGTTCGGACAAACTTCCTATNTGATAAACACAAGACTTGAGGATGAAACTCGATCAAATAAACTGAAAAATATATGTCATCCATTTGATCTGCAAAACCATTTATTTTCTGATAAGTTCTCATATTTAATACAAAGAATTAAATAGGGTTTATGTTAAGCTGGGTTCGGACAAACTTCCTATAAGAGCAAGCCCCTATAGTTAATTACATCTTAAATGACCGAATTCACTTAAGAAAACTCTCGATAAAAATCAAGAAATATTGTTTTCAAAGATGTCAAAAGGATATGACTTTTCAACGAAATTAGACAAAGAGGTGTGAAAGGGGAATAACTCAAATTTGGAACATTTTGTTTTTGGAATCCAAAGGAGGAAGAACAAAGGGATGTCATAGATCCGGAGGAGAACCTCGGTGACTTCCCAAGCTACCCTATGGTTTTGCTTCAGTTTAAAGGAGAAATTATTAAGTGTTTCATCCTGCCAATTTTATTAATTTGGGCTTATATTTGTGTGAAACGATCACACAAATAGCCTAGAAGATATGAAGATTTTGGTCGTAACGAACAACAATCTTAGAATCCTAAGACAAGTTAGAGCTTATATTGAACAGTAGAGCTATACAAAGGCCTAAAGATAAGGTGAGGGTTTACGTTGCATAAGCAAACTACCTCAAAGTTATATGGCTTAGTTATTTAATTCTAAGAAAGGAAATTGGTTTAGCTGATGTAGACGTGTTTTGCTGTTGAAGATGGTCGTGCGGCCCACCATGCTAGCTCCAAGCTCCTAGCCATGACGAGTTTAAGTTTTCTAGTGTGTCATGTTATGATGTCAAATCAGATGTCCTTATGGTTGTAGTTATTTAAATCAAATGGGGCATATTAAAGTTGATTAGAATGACACCGGTTAGGATCCTACAGTTCCCTCGTTCCGGTACCACTATTTTCTATTGGATTCATATAGTCCAAATGAATTTACTAAACTTAACTTAACGAGTTTCATACTGTCATTTAGACTGTGGGAAGCCTTGTTAACAACCGTAGGTTACCTCTTTCAAGAGATTCACAATCATCTGATAGAGATGTCTTAATTTAGTTGTAATTGTTGTTTTGTGATGTTTATGATTAAATTTTGAGTTGTTTTATGTTTTGAATGTTGTGGCGGTGATTTTTATCTTGGTTGATTTTAGTTTTGGTTTTGCTTTTGCGGCTATCATCGCAATTTTAGTTTTCATGTAGGGTGGCATCGTTGTTTAACATGCAGGTTTGTGTTTNATTGAATGAATGGAGAACCAAAATACTTAGAATAATATTTAATTAATTAAAAATAAAATATGCACCAAATAAACTTCAAACCACTTCCACATTGTTCTCCTCTGTTCACTGAGCACTAGAGTATTTTTCTTTTTTTTTTTTGATTTTTTTGTACAAAGATATGATTTTTCAAAGTTATGAGCATTTTAATAAATTGAAAAAATCCCTATTTTTCTATTCAAACACGCGGCGCCACGTTAACCTACAGCGTCTTTGAAGCTCTACGTGGCACGCTTTGGTTGGACGCTGCCATCCATGTAGCTGTTGACTCGGCCTGCACTTTATGTATCAAAGCACTGTCCGGTTTCATCTCGCCCATCTGTTTGATACACGCGTCATCCAACGACTCCCTATCATCGTCCCCGATAGCCAAAACTCGTGACCGTCAACCCTAAGACCTTAAGATCTCCCTCATTTCTCAACTAAATGATGTCGGGTTTGATCCTATAGACTCGTTTAATTGAGAAAAACATATCCATATGGTAAACATGTAATTAAACTAACTTTAATCACATGGATAATCAAAATAAGATCGAAAAGTGGGGAAATTCAATACCTTTGTTATGAGAAGGGAAGCTTTAATCAGAGGTGCTTGACACGTTTGACGAGGTCAAAGGAGGCTAGGGATTGGGCCTCTGATCGTGGTGAAAGGTTTAGACCCAAATTCTATCAAGGCCAAATTTGGATGTTAATTAAAGTCTAGAGTAGAGACTCTCTATGAGGGGGATTTGATGGGGCTTTGTCTTATTTTACTGTGGGGATGGTCTGTGCACAAGCAATTTGATTTTGGTAGAGTGTGGAGCTGTGTAGAGATATGTCCTGGTTTTTTGCAGATATTTGAGCTCAAAATTGAGCTTCCACAGTGGGGATCTGTGGGTGAAAATGATGTGTTTAAGCTGAGGAGGTCTTAGAGAGTCTCTGGGATCAATTTTGCAGAGTTTCCTNCTTTAAAAGGGGCAAGTTAATGCTATTAAGACACTTAGTTAATTTTAGCTTTAACTTGTGCTTGTAGTATTTTAAAGGTGTTCAATTTTTAGCTACATTCACTTTTCTAATCCTCATTTAACCAAATTTGATTTAGCCTAGGTCATTACTAAGCCCTTAAGACCTTGGTGGAAATATTATTAATTTTTGAAAGAAATTGAATTCTAAGTGATAATAATTCATCATCAAAAGGTTTGAATGTCATTTGAACATCAAATATGGGTATTAAATTAGTGAGCTATTAACACCCAAACTCATACTCCTAAGTCTAGGATCATTTAATTTAATAGACCTCCAAATCTTAATGATTTAAGAGATTACAAATTTATCCTTTAATAAAGAAAAGTGAAATTGGTTTCTACCTATTAATTCTATATATTTCGATCATCTAAACATGTTCATTAAGATCAAAGTTTGCCCATCTTACCCTCTTTCAAANGCAAATTTATCCTTTAATAAAGAAAAGTGAAATTGGTTTCTACCTAATAATTCTATATATTTCGATCATCTAAACATGTTCATTAAGATCAAAGTTTGCCCATCTTACCCTCTTTCAAAATTACACTTTTACCCCAAAGGCTCTATCTCTTCATAATTCTTCAAATTTAATTCAAATGACTTTGAAACTTTTGTCCTACCTCACTCATGAGTCAATCAAGACATTAGAGGTGAAAATGTGATTTTTCAAAATTTACTTTAATTTACATGATTATTTACATGCAAAAATAGGATTTTTCAAAGGAAATTTAATAACTTGACCAAGGCAAAGCCTACTGACTTAAAATTTTTACTGGAGATAGACCTAGACTAGAGAACCACTTAGACCAAATTTCATGTTTTTTTGAGTTTTATTTGAATTATTAGAATTATATTAAGTTTTAAAGTATCAATTAATTATAAAAAAAATTCAAATATAAAAAATTACATTTTTTTTATTTTTATCAAATCTCTCTGAGGTCAAAGAACCCAGAATAGCAAATTTCAAATTTTCATGATTTTTCTTTGAATTATTAGAATTATTTAGATGAATTTTTTTTAAAAAATTCCTTTTTTAGCCATTGAAAATCATTTTCTTAGGTTTTAAAATTCAATGTTTTTACTTAGAAAATTAGGAAAAATATTCCAATTACTCCTAAGTGCTTAGGAAATAATTTAGAATATTTCCATGAATTTTATTAATTTTATGACTTTTATTATTTTTNCAAAAATAGGATTTTTCAAAGGAAATTTAATAACTTGACCAAGGCAAAGCCTATTCACTTAAAATTTTTACTGGAGATAGACCTAGACTAGAGAACCACTTAGACCAAATTTCATGATTTTTTGAGTTTTATTTGAATTATTATAATTATATTAAGTTTTAAAGTATCAATTAATTATAAAAAATTTCAAATATAGAAAATTACATTTTTTTTATTTTTATTAAATATCTCTGAGGTCAAAGAACCTAGAATAGCAAATTTAAAATTTTTATGATTTTTCTTTGAATTATTAGAATTATTTAGATGAATTTTTTTAAAAAAATTCCTTTTTTAGCCATTGAAAATCATTTTCTTAGGTTTTAAAATTCAATGTTTTTACTTAGAAAATTAGGAAAAATATTCCAATTACTCCTAAGTGCTTAGGAAATAATTTAGAATATTTCCATGAATTTTATTAATTTTATGACTTTTATTATTTTTTTAATATTTAAATATTCAAAATATGCTTTGAAAAAAATGAAAATTTTATTTTAATTACAATTTTATTTATATAAAATCCTTCTAATCATAAAGAACTCCCAAAACCAATTTTATAATTTTTTAAGTTATATTTTGATTGTTAAAATTTATTTCAGTGTCAAAAATATTATTTAACTTAGAAACTCAAATTAGGTTGTCAANAGAAAAAAATGAAAATTTTATTTTAATTACAATTTTATTTATATAAAATCCTTCTGATCATAAAGAACTCCCAAAACCAATTTTATAATTTTTTAAGTTTTATTTTGATTGTTAAAATTTATTTCAGTGTCAAAAATATTATTTAACTTAGAAACTCAAATTAGGTTGTCAAATGAACTCCAAATGTTTTGAAATTTTTATGGGGAGTCCTTTGAACATTAAATTACAGTGGAGAATCAAATTCAAGTCATTTAGATGTTTATTTTTCCCAAGTTTATTTTCTTTGTATCTTAGAGTTTTATGAAAATTAGATGTATTCTTAATGACTTGGTTCATGAAAAATTTTTCCTATGGTTCTCTAGTCACAGTGAACCTACCAAATTTATTTTTGGATTTTTCTAAGAAACATGCTAATTATTATGATTAATCTATGCAAATAATAGACATAAACTTGAAANCTCATGAAAAATTTTTCCTATGGTTCTCTAGTCACAGTGAACCTACCAAATTTTTTTTTGGATTTTTCTAAGAAACATGCTAATTATTATGATTAATCTATGCAAATAATAGACATAAACTTGAAAAATATTGATCGCTGTCTAGGTGCCTCCTCTGATATTGGAAAATCAGGGAATATCCCTCATGACAGAGACAACAACATGCCAAAATATCAAGCCATGGTGAAATACTTGAATGAATGGAGAATCAAAATACTTAGAACAATATTTAATTAATTAAAAATAATATATGCATCAAATAAACTTCAAACCATTTCCACATTGTTCTCCTCTGTTCACTGAGCACTAGAGTATTTTTTTTTTTGATTTTTTTTGTACAAAGATATGATTTTTCAAAGTTATGAGCATTTAAATAAATAGAAAAAATCCCTATTTTTCTATTCAAAAATGCGGCGCCACGTTAACCTACAGCGTCTTTGAAGCTCTGCGTGGCACGCTTTGGTTGGACGCCGCCATCCATGTAGTTGTTGACTCGGCCTGCACTTTATGTATCAAAGCACTGTCCGGCTTCATCTCGCCCATCTGTTTGATACACGCGACATCCAACGACTCCCTATCATCGTCCCCGATAGCCAAAAATCGTGACCGTCAACCCTAAGACCTTAAGATCTCCCTCATTTTTCAACCAAATGATGTCGGGTTTGATCCTATAGACTCGTTTAATTGAGAAAAACATATCCATATGGTAAACATGTAATTAAACTAACTTTAATCACATGGATAATCAAAATAAGATCGAAAAGTGGGGAAATTCAATACCTTTGTTATGAGAAGGGAAGCTTTAATCAGAGGTGCTTGACACGTTTGTCGAGGTCAAAGGAGGCTAGGGATTGGGCCTCTGATCGTGGTGAAAGGTTTAGACACAAATTCTATCAAGGCCAAATTTGGATGTTAATCAAAGTCTAGAGTAGAGACTCTCTATGAGGGGGCTTTGATGGGGCTTTGTCTTATTTCATTGTGGGGATGGTCTGTGCACAAGCAATTTGATTTTGGTAGAGTGTGGAGCTGTGTAGAGATATGTCCTGGTTTTTTAAAGATATTTGAGCTCAAAATTAAGCTTCCACAGTGGGGATCAGTGGGTGAAAATGATGTGTTTAAGCTGAGGAGGTCTTAGAGAGTCTCTGGGATCAATTTTGCAGAGTTTCCTTAAGAAAATTTCAGATCTCTTTTTCTTGGCTATGGGGGTGAGGTTTAAATAAAATAGCTTGGGGTGGTTGGCATGGCCTCCATTTTGGGTGCAATGTGAAGCTTAGATGGAGGACTTCAAGATGTTACACACCNAGGGTGGTTGGCATGGCCTCCATTTTGGGTGCAATGTGAAGCTTAGATGGAGGACTTCAAGATGTTACACACCAATCAGAGCTAGACACATTGGATGGGTGAAATTGGGTTTGAAATTTGGCTTGGGGCTCTCAGTTTTGGATCTATGATGACTAGGGTGGTTGTCCATGGTAAGGGAGGTGGCTAGGAGGTTAGGTGAGCTACAGGAACATGTCACAACAATTAATTTGGGCTGGTGATGGGTTTTGTCAAAGATCTCTTTGGCTTAAGCAATTTAAGAAACAAATTCCTTGATTTAGGGGACCTTTGGTCCATTGCTCATCTAGGGTGGGTTAAGTGAGTCTACTTTGGTCACTAGGGTCCAAAAATTGGCTGTAGAAGTCTTGCCTTGGTCAATTTGACATGGCTAGGTCAATTTTGGTGCATGGGTCCGATGTGGGTCTAAATGGCCAAAAGTTGGGTTTGGGTTAGGTTATCCAGGACTTTGAGCCCAATTTAATGATCAAAATTGTGTAGATGATTTTAATGAAGATTTTTTGTGAAGGATTGAAATTAATTTGAGTCCAATTGGGGTTTCAATTTGAAGGATTTTGAAATTTTGGTCAATTTGGGCATGTTGGATTAAACTTGTGTCTAGGTTGGGCTAAGGTTGGGATAAGTCCAAATTGATTATTTATAATGGTCTATATGAACATATNTTGGTGATGGGTTTTGTCAAAGATCTCTTTGGCTTAAGCAATTTAAGAAACAAATCCCTTGATTTAGGGGACCTTTGGTCCATTGCTCATCTAGGGTGGGTTAAGTGAGTCTACTTTGGTCACTAGGGTCCAAAAATTGGCTGTAGAAGTCTTGCCTTGGTCAATTTGACATGGCTAGGTCAATTTTGGTGCATGGGTTCAATGTGGGTCTAAATGGCCAAAAGTTGGGTTTGGGTTAGGTTATCCATGACTTTGAGCCCAATTTAATGATCAAAATTGTGTAGATGATTTTAATGAAGATTTTTTGTGAAGGATTGAAATTAATTTGAGTCCAATTGGGGTTTCAATTTGAAGGATTTTGAAATTTTGGTCAATTTGGGCATGTTGGACTAAACTTGGGTCTAGGTTGGGCTAAGTCCAAATTGATTATTTATAATGGTCTATATGAACATAGTAAAGTGTTTTCAACATAAATTGGGTGTTAATTTTGAGATTAGGGCAATCAATTTGGTGGAATTTGGATGTATGGCCAATTTGGAGCAAATTTGGGAATTTTTAGTCTTGGGTTAACATTGAATGCAATTGAAGCTTCATCAAGGCCAATTGAAGGTCAATTTTGGTGTGTATGATTGCTATGAAGAGTTTAGGATTCAAATTGGGGGAAATTTGGGCCATATTGATGGACATTTAAGGCGAATTTAGCGAAATTAGGCCTTAAAGGCAATTTGAAGGTTTTTGTCAAAATGGTCAAATGGGCCAAATTGGATTCAATTGAAGGGTTCAAATTGGTTTTGGAGACATTTGGAGTGATTTTGAAGCTTTGGGAAAATTTTGGGGTGCCAAGGGTATTTTTGTAATTTTGGCCATTTTGGGGGTATTTTGGTAAATTTGNTGAACATATTAAAGAGTTTTCAACATAAATTGGGTGTTAATTTTGAGATTAGGGCAATCAATTTGGTGGAAATTGGATGTGTGGCCAATTTGGGGCAAATTTGGGAATTTTTAGTCTTGGGTTAAAATTGAATGCAATTGAAGCTTCATCAAGGCCAATTGAAGGTCAATTTTGGTGTGTATGATTGCTATGAAGAGTTTAGGATTCAAATTGGGGGAAATTTGGGCCATATTGATGGACATTTAAGGTGAATTTAGCGAAATTAGGCCTTAAAGGCAATTTGAAGGTTTTGGTCAAAATGGTCAAATGGGCCAAATTGGATTCAATTGAAGGGTCCAAATTGGTTTTGGAGACATTTGGAGTGATTTTGAAGGTTTGGGAAAATTTTGGGGTGCCAAGGGTATTTTTGTAATTTTGGCCATTTTGGGGGTATTTTGGTAAATTTGGAATTTTTGGGTAGTTTTGGGTAACTTGGGTATTTTAAAATGGTTTAAAATGATTTTTGGACAAATTTGGGTATTTTGGGTGGATTTGGAAATTTTGGGAATTTTGGCCAAATTTAGGGCTCCATGGGTATCTAGATAATTTGGTGGATTTTGGGGCAAAAGACCAAATTGGATATTTTTTATAGAATTGGGGTGCTAACCACCCTATATGATCCATGGACCAATGGAATCCCCATTTGGGTCCTCTATGTACTGGTCTTAGCTAAACTCAAGTCTAGGCCTAGTGGGTTTAGGGGACCATTTACATGAGTCTCCAAAAAGATCAAGGGATCAAAGTCAACAAATACTTGGTTTAGGATTGTGAGTGATTGTGAGTGAGAGTGAGTTTAGTGAGCAAAATTGAGTGCCTTAGCCCCAGATTAGCACCCAGGGTTAACCTTGAGGTCAAATAGTCCTATGGGAACTCTCTTTGAGCTCTTGCATAATGACCCCACCTACTAAGTACTAGAGGTTATGACCAATATGTAGAGCTTTAAGTTGAGTAAAGAAGAGGGTAGAATTTCTAATGATGAGGGTTGCTTTTCTAGTTTTCTAGGAATAGTCAACAGGAAAGTCCTACGGCTAGACCCTAGGCTACTAAAGAGGAAAAACTAAACCTCAACCAAAAGTTAGGTCAACAACCATAACTCCCCCTTTCTTAAAAACAAAGTGAATAGGGCTAACTCAGGCACTAATCATATAGGATAGATAATACCAGCATCGAACCACTTCAATATTTCCTTTTTAACTGCTTTTTTCATAATTGAATTTAATATTCTTTGAGGATCCGCTCTGGGTTTATGATTATCTTCTATTAGAATCCTATACATACATATAGAAGAACTAATCTATTTTATATCTACTAAGGTCCATCCAAAAGCTTTCTTATAATTCCTTTAAATATCCATTAGTTTCTTTTCTTGTGAATGATTCAAATCTAAGGATATGATAACTGGTAATGTAGATGACTTCCCTAAATAAATATACTTTAAGTGTGTGAGATGCTCCTTCATATCAAGTTTAGCAGCTTCCTCAACAGAAGGAATAATAGGTTTATAACTTTTTTTTGTATCTAAATTCTCAAACCTCTCCTGAAAAATATTTTTTTATAAAAAATCAATAGAGCTAATTAATCATGAAAGTCTAGAATTGTTTCCTCATCTTAATCATGCTCTGCCTATTTATCTTCATAACTATATCGAAAATGGCTACTACTCAAATAATCAATTAAATCCATCTGAAAACATGTATATTCATTTNGTCAAATCTAAGGATATGATAACTGGTAATGTAGATGACTTCCCTAAATAAATATACTTTAATTGTGTGAGATGCTCCTTCATATCAAGTTTAGCAGCTTCCTCAACAGAAGGAATAATAGGTTTATAACTTTTTTTGTATCTAAATTCTCAAACCTCTCCTGAAAAAAATTTTTTTATAAAAAATCAATAGAGCTAATTAATCATGAAAGTCTAGAGTTGTTTCCTCATCCCAATCATGCTCTGCCTATTTATCATCATAACTATATCGAAAATGGCTACTACTCAAATAATCAATTAAATCCATCTGAAAACATGTATATTCATTTCCTTTAGAAGGATACTTCATAAATTTTAAAACAATGAAAGTTATTTCCCGAACATTTACCCTCATAGTTAATACACTTTTTTGCACATCTATCATAACTCATCCAGTAGCTAGGAAATGTCTGCCTAAAATGATGAGAATTTCTTTATCTTCCTTCATATCTAAGATAATAAAATCCATAGGAAATAAAAATTTATCCACTTTAACTAAGACAACTTCTATAACTTGTTTTATATAAGTGATTGATCGATCAGCTCACTGAAGAGCTACAGTAGTAGAGGACACTACTCCAAATCCTAACTATCTGAAGATAGACAATTGCATAAGGTTTATACTTGCTCTAAGTTAACACAAAGCTTTTCCATAAAATCTTTCTCCGATTGCACAAAGAATCGTAAAGCTCTGAGGATCCTTAAGTTTTCTAGGAAGCTTTTTTTGAATGATAGCACTGCACTCCTCTCTTAGCGCAACTATCTCATGTTTTCCAATCTTCCTCTTCTTTTTAAGAATGTCTTTAATGAACTTTATATAACTGGGCATTTGCTCTAGAGCCTCAACAAAAGGAATATTAATATTTAGCTTTTTAAATACTTCCAAAAACATTAAAAATTGTTGATCCAATTTTTGTTTTTGAAATCTTTTATGAAATGGATGTGGTGTTTTTCGTAAGTTAATCTTGGTTGGAGAGAGAGGTTTTTTCTAAGAATTTGGAAATATTTTTCAGCAGTTTTTTAGGTTTTACAGTCTCCCTTTCAACTTTAACATCTTTTTGAACTACATCCTCCAATTATTTTCCACTCCTTAATTG
>JXCR01020770.1:51558-64271 GCA_002079205.1 Phalaenopsis hybrid cultivar
GCCCATAGCTGCCGGAAAACACCAAGCTCGTGAAGGCCCCCATGACCAAAACTCAAAATTTGAACTCTCTGAGGTGGCTCACTCCCATTAGATATTAGAACCTCTCTTCCCTCCACCTAAGAATCATTTTGGTCATTCTGGCCAGCCCAATTGGCCACACTTTCCTTGCCTATAAAAACACCACCACTTCATGACCAAATAGGGAGAGTGCATAAGACCTTAGCAAAGCCCAGCCAAATTGTTCCCAGATCTCCTCAAAACCTCACAAAGATCATACTCATCATTGTCAAACCCTCAAACCGACCACAAAACCTCAATTTCAAAGCTTAAGTTTAAGGCATTTCTCGGCCTTGGAATCAACCTTCACCAAACTCAAAATTAACCATCCCAAAAGCTTCACNCTAACCTAACACAAACCCATTGCCCACTTTGAAAAATTGCAATTACACATGCATAGACCAAATTGACTTCAAATCTTCCCAATTACGACCTCCCTACAGTGTGGAGGTGGCTTTGCCTAGTTGGTTGGCCGCCCATAGCTGCCGGAAAAGACCAAGCTCGTGAAGGCCCCCATGACCAAAACTCAAAATTTGAACTCTCTGAGGTGGCTCACTCCCATTAGATATTAGAGCCTCTCTTCCCTCCACCTAAGCATCATTTTGGTCATTCTGGCCAGCCCAATTGGCCACACTTTCCTTGCCTATAAAAACACCACCACTTCACGGCCAAATAGGGAGAGTGCATAAGACCTTAGCAAAGCCCATCCAAATTGTTCCCAGATCTCCTCAAAACCTCACAAAGATCATACTCATCATTGTCAAACCCTCAAACCGACCACAAAACCTCAATTTCAAAGCTTAAGTTTAAGGCATTTCTCGGCCTTGGAATCAACCTTCACCAAACTCAAAATTAACCATCCCAAAAGCTTCACAACACTCCAAAACAAATTCCCCAATCAAATCCCCATCAGCTTGAGCCCTCTAATCTAGACCTAGACCATGCCCGAGCCACCATGTGTCCCAAAACATGCATAGACCTAAATACAAATCAATTTGAAGCTTGGATGACATTCGTGGACTCAAGGAAAAGGTCAAGAACAAACCCAATTGAGGCCTCACCTCTTGGGCAAAGGTATAACCTGAAACTTCTCATCTTTGGCTCATTTTGGACCTTTATGAAGAATATTTACATTTCATGTGTACAAACCACACTTAATTTGGTTGAGTATCGAGCGAGATCTTAGGGTTAGAACATGAATGGTTCTCAAGTTAAGGTGATCAGGGATGACAAACAGACGTCATCCGTTTCTGCGTGTATTGAAAGAGAAATTGGGATCGAGTCAGACGAGTGAGCAGAATGCGAACTGCGGACAAGCGCAGTAGGTGATGTGGAAAGTGCAACCAATTGGGGTGCGCCACGTGGGAGTTCAGAGCTGTTGAGGATGACGGGGCGCTGCATGTGATAAGTAGAAATTAGTGTATTTTGGAAGTATTTAATTATAGAAACTTTGAAAATTGATATCTTAGTGTAGAAAAATAAAAAAAAAAAAAGTCAAAATACCTATGTGTTCAGTGAACAAAGGAGAATTTATTGAACCAAAATAAAAAAATAATTATCAAATATTTTATTTTTAATTAATTAAAAACTCCAAAAGAAAATTTTATTATAATTATTTAAACNTAAACTTTGAAAATTGATATCTTAGTGTAGAAAAATCAAAAAAATAAAGTCAAAATACCTATGTGTTCAGTGAACAAAGGAGAATTTATTGAACCAAAATAGAAAATAATAATTATCAAATATTTTATTTTTAATTAATTAAAAACTCCAAAAGAAAATTTTATTATAATTATTTAAACAATTGAATTTATATGCTAAAATATTTTTTATTAATTAGGTGAGGAAATGTATAATGTAANTATATGGCTTGGTTATTTAATTCTAAGAAAGGAAATTGGTTTAGCTGATGTAGATGTGTTTTGCTGTTGAAGATGGTCGTGCGGCCCACCGTGCTAGCTCCAAGCTCCTAGCCATGACGAGTTTAAGTTTTCTAGTGTGTCATGTTATGATGTCAAATCAGATGTCCTTATGGTTGTAGTTATTTAAATCAAATGGGGCATATTAAAGTTGATTAGAATGACACCGGTTAGGATCCTACGGTTCCCTCGTTCCGGTACCACTATTTTCTATTGGATTCATATAGTCCAAATAAATTTACTAAACTTAACTTAATGAGTTCCATACTGTCATTTAGACTGTGGGAAGCCTTGTTAACAATCGTAGGTTACCTCTTCCAAGAGATTCACAATCATCTGATAGAGATGTCTTAATTTAGTTGTAATTGTTGTTTTGTGATGTTTATGATTAAATTTTGAGTTGTTTTATATTTTGAATGTTGTGGCGGTGAATTTTATCTTGGTTGATTTTAGTTTTGGTTTTGGTTTTGGTTTTGCGGCTATCATCGCAATTTTAGTTTTCATGTAGGGTGGCATCGTTGTTTAACATGCAGGTTTGTGTTTNGTTAAGATGGCTAAGACCGACTTGTGGAGACTCAAGAATGAGTCCTCATTTGGTGTATTATGATCCCAAGATCGCTAATCATGACATGGATGATCAACTTGCCAAATTTCTCTAAATTTTCTAAATGTCCCCGAAATTCTCCAAANTTTAAGATGGCTAAGACCGACTTGTGGGGACTCAAGAATGAGTCCTCATTTGGTGTATTATGATCCCAAGATTGCTAATCATGACATGGATGATCAACTTGCCAAATTTCTCTAAATTTTCTAAATGTCCCCGAAATTCTCCAAAATACCCAAGTTAACCCCAAATTCAAACCCTCCAAATTCCAATACCAAATTCAAATTCTATTTCACCAAAAACCAAATTAAAACCCAAATTTCAATTCCAAACCCCAAACCCCCAATTTTGAGCCAAATGTTCAAATCCATACCAAAACTCCACCAAGTTCAAAAGTTCATCAAATTTGGCTTGCACACCATTTCACATATACCAAACCCAAAATCATTTTTCATGACAACTCCAAAGTCCTTCAAGCCCATTTCCCAAGCCAAAAATCAATTTTCCTTAACCCATCCTAAAAGCCAAAAAATTAATCTCTTTATACGAAAATTAAAAGCCCATAAATTGAGCCCAAATTTCAATTTCCATTAAAGCCCACATGTCAAATTCTTTTTCATCATTCATTTAATCAAAATCATACACCATGATACCCCACATCATGCATCCATTTATAAACCCATCCATTTTTTGTCCCATGGATTTCTCTCACCAAATTTTCAAAATCACCAAATACCTTCTCCATGAAAATTACCCTTGGCCTTGTGCATTTCATGAAACCACTCATGGGGGCCATCCATAAGCATCACATGGCTCATGTACCCCAAAGTGATAAAAGGAAGTCCTTCTTTCACCTCCTACTAAAGTGGCCTAACCAAAACCCTAATCCCACCAAATGTATGTTTCTCATGCCAAATCAATCACCCAAGCCCCTAGAAGTTAACCCAACAATTCCAGCCACCTTGGACATGACCCCAAGACATTTCCTTGGGGTTCAACCCATGGTTAACCTAACCTAACACAAACCCATTGCCCACTTTGAAAAATTGCAATTACACATGCATAGACCAAATTGACTTCAAATCTTCCCAATTACGACCTCCCTACAGTGTGGAGGTGGCTTTGCCTAGCTGGTTGGCTGCCCATAGCTGCCGGAAAACACCAAGCTCGTGAAGGCCCCCATGACCAAAACTCAAAATTTGAACTCTCTGAGGTGGCTCACTCCCATTAGATATTAGAACCTCTCTTCCCTCCACCTAAGAATCATTTTGGTCATTCTGGCCAGCCCAATTGGCCACACTTTCCTTGCCTATAAAAACACCACCACTTCATGACCAAATAGGGAGAGTGCATAAGACCTTAGCAAAGCCCAGCCAAATTGTTCCCAGATCTCCTCAAAACCTCACAAAGATCATACTCATCATTGTCAAACCCTCAAACCGACCACAAAACCTCAATTTCAAAGCTTAAGTTTAAGGCATTTCTCGGCCTTGGAATCAACCTTCACCAAACTCAAAATTAACCATCCCAAAAGCTTCACAACACTCCAAAACAAATTCCCCAATCAAATCCCCATCAGCTTGAGCCCTCTAATCTAGACCTAGACCATGCCCGAGCCACCATGTGTCCCAAAACATGCATAGACCTAAATACAAATCAATTTGAAGCTTGGATGACATTCGTGGACTCAAGGAAAAGGTCAAGAACAAACCCAATTGAGGCCTCACCTCTTGGGCAAAGGTATAACCTGAAACTTCTCATCTTTAGCTCATTTTGGACCTTTATGAAGAATATTTACATTTCATGTGTACAAACCACACTTAATTTGGTTGAGTATCGAGCGAGATCTTAGGGTTAGAACATGAATGGTTCTCAAGTTAAGGTGATCAGGGATGACAAACAGACGTCATCCGTTTCTGCGTGTATTGAAAGAGAAATTGGGATCGAGTCAGACGAGTGAGCAGAATGCGAACTGCGGACAAGCGCAGTAGGTGATGTGGAAAGTGCAACCAATTGGGGTGCGCCACGTGGGAGTTCAGAGCTGTTGAGGATGACGGGGCGCTGCATGTGATAAGTAGAAATTAGTGTATTTTGGAAGTATTTAATTATAGAAACTTTAAAAATTGATATCTTAGTGTAGAAAAATAAAAAAAAAAAAAGTCAAAATACCTATGTGTTCAGTGAACAAAGGAGAATTTATTGAACCAAAATAAAAAAATAATTATCAAATATTTTATTTTTAATTAATTAAAAACTCCAAAAGAAAATTTTATTATAATTATTTAAACAATTGAATTTATATGCTAAAATATTTTTTATTAATTAGGTGAGGAAATGTATAATGTAATTCAAAGGACAAATCATATAAATTTTAATTTAAACTTTATCGTCAATAAAAATTCTCATGACATCAATTAGAAGCAAATTATTAATTAAAATAAAGCCATATGGTGAATAATATGATGAATTTATTCTTAGGATAATTTAGGAGAGAGAATATAAATAATAAAAATAATCAAAAAATAATAATTTACATATTTTGTTAATTTTATGCTTAAATAATGGGCTAATTTATATGCCATGGATAATGTGACATTAACTCAACTAAATAAAGTCAACTTTAAGTCTATTATCAAACCTTGGATGTTCATAACATAACTCATTATCACTTAATTTCCATAAAAAAAAAATTACATGCATTGCTAAGAGTACTTGTAAAATATGGCAAGTGCTTACAAAAATTTTTAATCAAAATTTGGATGTAGATATTAGGGTTTAAGGACTTGAAGCTAGTTGCGGTGCTAGCCAAATTGACCCATAATCCATAGTACAACTATTATAGTATGACCTCAAAATTCAAAGGCAGAGCATCCAAGCAAAAATTCATGGAACATGCCAACGTGCATTCAAATGCATAGGAATATAATAAGGAAGATCGAGTGAAAAGGTGGATATCATTGCTCAGTAAGAATGCTCTCTACAAACATCATGTGTTGGAGAAACCCTAACATCATGTTGACTAATAGCCATAATGACTTTTATGAGTTTGCCATCTATTTAAACATAAAATTTAGAAAAAGGAGAAATGGGCGAACCCATAGAAGGGTGCCTCCATCACTAATGCTTGCCCATCATTTCCATGTAGTCATCTCATTATGCATGTTAATGGATATCGTATTTGAGGTAATAAAAATCATATATATTTTTTGTGATAAAAGCCTAAGAAAATCAGACCTCACATGGGTGACCATAGTCTTGACACTAAGGATTGCAGGAAACTCAAAAATACTATACAAGAATACATACACGCCATAAATTTGATGTTGTTGATTTTTATTGATCTAGGTATATGATCCAATAAAGAGCCAATCACTAAAGGAAGAAACGAGTTGATCTCTATTTACATAACTCACAATGTTAGATTCCTACTTGCAATCATAGCGTGAAAGGAAGAAGCTTCAAATCGAGCTAGCCTCCTCATACAACCAAGATCAAGAGAAGTGAATTCAACAGCACCAGTGCAAGCCCAGTAATTGATGTAAACCCAATCATATTCGCTAAAGTCGATAAGTCGTTACCCTATAAGTCATTCAATTTTGCAATTGTAGTGATGACCTTAATCATCAACCAAACAAATTAAAAGGATATCGATCAACATAAGAAGTTTGGTCAACATAAATCCTTAAGAGCCTATTTAAGAAAATGAAGATTGAGAGAGTTTATCTATCTTAAAATATAGGCACCATATTTGAATTCTATATGGAAAGGAAAGAAACAAAAATAATAAACACTCTACCAATTTCTTGGGGTAAGAAAAGTCCCATCTTTCTTTTGTTTTTGTATGTTCATTTTATCATAAAAGCTTTATTGCAATCTCTCCCGGTTTTCCACCACCATGTGAAACAATGACAAGAGATAAATAGCTTAAAACAGAAATTTAAGATAATGTACCACTTCATTTCAGTAAACAAAAGAATTGCCATATAACTGCAAGTAAAAAGGCGCCATTGTTTGCAGGCTTTCACACTCCACCCTAACGGTCTGATCTCAAAAGTTGCTGGTCAAAAAAGTAACGCAATTGCGAAAAAAGAAGAGAATTTGCTTCGAAAGGAGGTGAGATTGAAAAAGGAAATTTTTTCCATATATTTAAGCAAAAGAGTCTATTATTATAAAATGGTGGAAAATCTCTACTAATGGCACTATGATCTCCTTTTATCTTTTTACCAGCTGTTCATTTTGTTCTTCCCAACACCACCCTGATATATAAGTTATATCTCCACATAACAGTTTAACTTTGTAATGAATCATTGCACCAAAATGTTGCAAATATGGAAAGAAAACGCTCTTGAAACCAATGAAAATAGAAAAGCTCGGTTTAAGCCGTTTAGGCAAGGTATAACTATCATGGCAATCATAGGGATCTTTTTTGCAAATCTGAATCATAGCCATTTTTTAAAAGCATTTGACTGAATATAAATTCAGTCATATATTTTGTTTTCTCAGAAGTATATGACAATAAGTAACCCTCTGCATTAGCTGCACTTTTGAAATTTGAGTTATACTTCAAAAATTGGCATCATTTGCCCTAAAACTTTGGCTAATCAAAGTGTTCAATAAATATTCAATTGAAAAGCATGTAAGGGTATGATAGACTTTTGTACATTTCGATGTTTTCCAACTTTTTTCTATTCTCTTTTCTTAGAAAGATATTGTTATTTAAGACATTCTGTGCCGAAAAATTTATGATGGAAAAATAGTCTTTTAATTTCTTAGCGTTGGATGAAGTTCAAGCACACACATAAAAAAGAAAAGCAACACAAGACACCATAATATTTACTTCTAAAAAGTTTAAAAGAGAAGAAAATAATGATACCTAGTTTAGTCGAAGTGATCCACTATATAATTATAAATACGCAAGTCCACTCTTCTCCTAAATTAGAACAAATTGAACTATACATTTGATAATCACAGACGCACACTATTATTTTAGCTATAATAGCTTGAATCGGGCTATGATAGATGTGCTTGTTGGCTATAATAGCAATAATTGGCCACGAAGGCCGTAGTTGTCATGAAGGTAGTAGTTGATCATTAAGGTTATATTTGGTAGTTACAATAGAGGAAGTTAGCCACAGAGGCCGTAGCTGGAAGCTGTAGCAGGAGTAGTTGTCCACAAAGGTTGTAGTTGGTTGCTACAAGGCAATACTTGGTCATAAATGTTGCAGTTGGCAATTGCAACTCCAACAGTTGATCACAGAGACCATAGTTTGAAGTTGTAACAGCAGTAGTTGGCCGCAAAGGCCATATTTTGTTTGTTGCAATAACAATAGTAGTTGGCCATAAAGAGTGCAGTTGATGGCTACAGTAGCAGTCATTAATCAAGGAGCACTTAACTTGGCTACAATGGTTGCAAGATGAGGTCTCCTGAGGCTAACGATCAGTGGGACCAGGAAGTGGCGGTCGACGGTGGTTGATGATGGCTGAAAAGAAATGGTCGATGGTGGTTGACAACTATAAAGGCTGGTGATTCACCGGGTCTTCAATATAGGCGTTAGACAGAGCAGACGTATTTGAAAGAAAATAGTTGCAAATAATGGTCAATGTAGTTAGTGGTTGGTGGCGACATATGTGTCATCAATAATTTTTTATCAAGCAAAAACCTTGATGCAATATTAAGAAGTAATCATCCAAATTCAAGTTCAAGTTCATTTAGGCCTTAATTTTAGCAAGTTTAAGAAAACCATCTCAACAAGAGGAATCCAAATGATAAAAAAATTTGTTTAACCCGGGTCCGATAAAGCCCAGATCAAGCCATCAGAGCATAATTTGAGGCTTTGAAATCAATAATTAAATGGTCAAATAAACTTAAAATTTAACATATTTTTTATTGAATTGAGCATCTCGATGAGATGAATCCAATGATCCCATAATTTTAAATTTTTGAGATCATTAAGTCACCAAATCATTAAAGGATCATCTATGATCAACAGAGGGTTAACATGGATTATCTGATCGGGTTGTTGTGGAAGTTATGCACCAAAAGACCAATATGCCCTCCTTAAAATGCTATAAATAGGCCCAGTGTCTTCTCATGACGGTGGGGGGTGTTGGGGAAGGGTAAGTAGAGGAAATCTTTAGCCATACCTGAACTGAAAACCTGGTAATAACTTCTAGCCTCCAAAACTGCCAACCATCATCAATCATTACTTGCCGATCAACTTCCACCATCACCTGTCACCGTTGACATCTGGATATCAGTGACCCCTACTTGCAAACATCATATTCCAAATATAGTGGTAACATATAACACTCGTATTGAGGATCCGATGATCACTATCGCTTCTGTAGCCACCATCTACCAAGCTCTGGGGCAAGTGTTTATGACCATCATAATGAAAATATGGTGTTTGTTTCTAACACATATTTTACTTTACATTGTATACTGAAAAGTGTTGTATCTGATGTAAAATAGTAATCTAATTCTCCAATTGTGAGAAAATAGTACACCATTATACTTACACATTTATAGTGGATTACTTTAACTAGGTAAAGCCTCATGATTTTTTTTCTCTCTATGGGTTTTTCCATGTAGAAATTTTTGGTGTCTCCTTCTGCTACTTTTCTATTATGTATGTATATGTTAGATTTTCACGCAATGCTAATATAATAGATTATCACATTATTGTTGTGAATTTTTTAGCACACCATAGTTTGATGCCATCTATAAGAAACAAAGGCTCGTGAATAGAAGTCTTCACTTCTTCAATGGTTAATTAATATAATAAGCAAGCTTCTCACTCTAATAGTTGCCATTCTATAATACAATATTGAAGTTCATGAATCTAAGGAGTTACTTTTTTTCCTAATGATACACATCGCCTAACTGGTGAAGGAATCTCCTATGAACCTCTTGAAGGTCATGTACAAAGAATGGAGGAGTTTCAAAATGTGATCCTCCAAAATTTATTCTAGGCTTGATATCTGATGATATTACATAATAGATAGCCATGTTTACCATAAAATACAGTATTTAGATGTACACATTTATCAACCCCTCCACAGGCTGATGTTTTTTTTCTCAGGAAGCCAATCTCCTAAAAACTACTAGCTCTACATATCCATATAGTATAGTCAAACATGGTGAAAATAATTCCACTATGTGTGGAGAACTTAGCTCAACCTCATGACAAGTTACAATGTTTAGTGCAATAAGAATTCCCTCTAAAGGATAAATTTCATTTCTCTGCTCAACATGGTTCTCAAGTGATGTCTCTATTAGCTAAGAGTATTCTTTAACTCCTTATTTTAAAAAAGTATAAGCATTGAAACATTGATTCTTAAGATGAGGAAGTTGACCCTCATGAAGACATGGATCATCTTAGAACCATTGTGCACATATAATGAGCTTATAACACACTCTTTTGTTAAGTTTTCCCTTCCACTTTTAAAGGAAAAACATGCATATGGCTTTACCAACTCCAAAATGGGAATCATTTATATTCTAGATGAGCTTGCTAAATTGTTTGTTGAGACATTCCTTATAAATTAAGGGATTATCAAAGACCCTTTTCACCTTTTTAAGATTCATTAAAGTGAGAGAGAGTCACTAAAGATTATTTTTGCAGCATTCTTTGATGATGGGGGAATACATCACTATAATTTATAAAACTCATTCATGGCAACTTCTTGGGCATTATTGTAGTTATGTAGTCTTACTGTATTCCATTTAGCAAATTCTAGTATGGGGTATCTTTTTCTACAACCTCAAAAATTCTTTCATTATAATGTCCTAGGCAAGATTGTGCTATTACTATCTTCTTACATTTTATTCAAACGTCAAGTCAATTGGAACACATTCTAAGTTAGGGGCTAACATTCACTACAACTTTGAGTGGAAACTTGTGTCAGTGTCTTAGAAATAACCATAATAGATATTTCCTCGACATTCTAAATAATATTATAAGAAGTCCTTTTGCCCTAAAGAATATTTCCAACAAACTCTATGCGTCGATGGAGCCTTTAAGAGTTACAAAGTTTAAGCTAGATTATTCCTTATTTTTCTTAAGAAAGATATTTTAAAATATGTGTTTCTCCTGAAAACTCCTGCAAAAAATAAATGTCATAGATTTTGTAAGAATATCAAATGATTTATATACCTCAAAAACACATTCTCACCTTCTTGATGGCTTCTAAGTAAAACATTTACAATAGTCACCCATTTTAACACCCACCATCCTTTGATGATCTCAAAACTAGAACATTAGACTTCTATTTCAATTTTCTTGGATGGACATTATTCTGCTTGTGAAGTAGCATCTTTTTACCCATCAAAGACCATATCCTTATAATAAAGGAATTTTAAAATGAGAATCTTTAGTTCTTATGAAAGGCTCAACAATTGGCATGAATGTTAACTGGTAGAGCTTACTTACTACAAGATCAACTACTGATTTGAGATAACAAGTTAGAAACAGCTCTCTCAGTGGCCCCTCCTCATCCCGAATTTCCTCTGCAACCTTTTTAAGAAACTAAACTCAATAAAATTATTAATTCCAAACTCATATCTCTGTCATCAACCTCTAAATCAGCTTGTCATGTAACTTTTAATAAAGTCATTATTAACTTAATGAAGAAATTATAAAGCTAGTTCAGTAGGGACTTCTCAACTACTTTAGAGGCTTCGGAGGATAACACCCACCACCAGAGGGCAATAAAATTAAAAATTAAAAATAAGAAATTTTCCAAACACCATTCTTGAGTATGGTTGCAACAATATTCTTAAAAAAAGTATGGTCCACCTTGATCTATACTTCAAAATAAAGAAACAAAATATTTTTTGGTACCTCATTTTGGGCCTAATCAGTTGTAGAGGGAATCGATTTGATCTCTTACAAGTTAAAGTCATTGAGCAAGGCACTCTAAACAAACAACCTAAGATAAATCAAAAATTTTAGTGGATTTCATTTTTATCTCGTCAAATCAAAGTGATGGTCATGGAGTAGAAGCTTTTACTAAAACCCTAGGATATGTCAAATATCCTTGATGAATTTTATTTGACATTGTCCTTAGTATGTTAATTCCATCAAAGATGTTCAAGTGAACAAACTAAGATGGTTATAATATCATTGGTGGATTTCATTTGACTTTTTCATATCAAGTTAAGATTGTAAAGCATCTCTAGCAAGACAAACTAGGATGGGTCTAGCATCTTTGATTGACTTCATTCATTTTTTTCCACACAAATCCAATATTTGATAATACTCAACTTGTTCGTCTACGTTGATTAACTAAAATTCTAACCTGAGGTTATGTTGCAACATATGCAATTGAAGAATGATATGGAAAAAAATATGATTAATTCTAAACACCTAAATACAAACACAAAATGATAAAGTGTAAATGTTACATCAAGATAATTAAAAGCTTTATAGACATATACATTATCAAAAAAAGTAAAAGCAACATCAAGTATATAAGGAGCATTATGAATAAACACACTGTCAAAATGTCCAAAGATTCTATTAAGTAAATGAAAGCTATAAATATAAACACACTATTATAAAATACATAATCAATTACAAGCCAAAACAAGTAAAACATAAATTCACATCAATATGTTCCTCTCCTCTTATTAGGGATGTGCTCATACAAGTCACTTTCAATTTATTCACCTTCTTAATAGCAAGAGGGATCATCAGATGCTTGCTGGGAGAAAGGCCCTTGATGTTAGACCTAGTTCTATAATAAATATGGATTCCTTTCCATGAGTCTCAAGTGAATCCTTCCTTTACATACTATTTTTGTAAATTCTTGTTCTTCTCTTTAAAGCTAACACCTTCACCTAGAAGGCTCTCAAGCTTTAAGTACTTCGATTAAGACTAGCTTAAGTTTCTACTATTTTTTATTGAGTTTTATTCAACTTCAACTTTTTCAAGAAAGAAGAAAAATCATAGTAGATAGTTTAAACTTCCATATTGTTAGTTGATGTCAATTATCTACATTCCTTTGGCATTATAGATGAATTTTTACTTGTTGTTTGGAATTAATAATTTTAATGACCTAATATATAAGTCACTTAAATATATATATATATATATATATATATATATATATATATATATATATATATATAT
>JXCR01020773.1:1447-29206 GCA_002079205.1 Phalaenopsis hybrid cultivar
AGTTTAAAAAATGAGGTAGCATAGAACTTGAAGGACTCATCAAAGTTAGTTTAAGTTCAATTGCCCAAAGCTATACAAAAGGGAAATTTACATACATGCCACACAATTCTTATGTATTTACATATCTAACACCCAAAGTTTGTATTTACACTTATAACACTCTGGTGTATAAACCTAAGAATGGAAAGTGTATCTCACTTTTAAAAAGTAGTGATAGTTGTATTTTTATTGTAAGGTTAAGGATTTGAGTGGTATGCATGTAAATATGAATGTTTAGGTATTAAATATGTAAATACTAAAATACATAAAAATTATGTAGTATGTATGTAAATGACCCTATACAAAATTAACAGATCTTCAACAAAAGAACTTACCACGTAAGTAGTCAACGTTTCATAGCTTGACAACCAATCCTTCTGTGAGTACTTCGGAACAATTGTGAGAAGAGTGACCAAATGCTCGGATGTGATGATATCCTCCGGCTTTACTAAATTGGAAAGATCGCGAACAGCTAAGCTGAGCATAATGCATTAAAATGTTAGAAGCAAAGAGAAGAACATAAGATGTTAAACAAAAATTATAATAAAATATATTTAAACAAAACAAAAGGCTTCAAATCTATATTTGCTAATGCATGGGTATTCAAAAATCATTAGTGAAATTTCATAAGACCTCCCAGTTTGCTTCCTATTTATTGCATTAAGTTGCCCACGCACAGTATTATATTCCGCAGCACGAATCTGTCAAGAAAAATGAAATTCTCAGTGGAAACATGAAAGCTAGATTATACATAAAGCAAACAAATATGCAGAACCACAAGCCTGGATAGATAGTTTGGAAGGTTTACAAGCATAACACTCGATTCTTATGTATTTGCATATCTAACTCTAAAAGTTAATTGTTTACATGTATGCCCACCTTGCCTATGCATGAAGAAGTTTATTTCACTTTTAAAAGTTTAAATAGTGGTATCTTTTATGTGATATGAAAGTTTTGGGTGGTATAAATTTAAAAAAATCAAATTTTAGGTGTTAGACATGTAAATATATAACCATTGGGTAGTATGTATGTAAATGCCCCTAAAAGTTTATGGAGCGTAACTTTCACAAAAAGAAAAAAATATGTAATGACCGCAAAACATACATCAACATGCCTAGGTGCCAGATAAGAAAGTTTGAAAAACATGAATACAAAGTTTGACTCAGTTTTGATTATGCTTTTCTTTGCAAATTACCATTCTATAATTTGTCAAACCACCAGAAGAAAAACAGGATAAGCCCATTCCATTGGCAGGTAAATACAATAGCAACCAATTGGCTAAATAATTTTGATTTACCTCCGTTCAAACAAATGAAAATTCGTGCTTATAAACAGTAAGTTAACACATCCCGGCAAAGAAATCTAAGAAAAAAAAAAAATCCAAAGTTAAGCATTGAAGAAAACAAATAGGAAGAGTTACATAAATGTCATTCAATTCCTATTTATCTGCATATCTAACACCTAAACTTCAATTTCTACATACATACCACCTTACCTATGCATGACAAGCTGCATTTCACTTTTTTTTTAAGTTAAAATGGTGGTATTTTTTATGTGATATGAAAGATTTGGATGTTATAAATGTAAAAGACAAAGTTTAGGTGCTAGATGTGTAATACATGGGATTTGAGTGGTATGTATGTAAATGTCCCAAACAAATATAAGTCAATTCAAAACTTCATCATCATAATGTTATTTAGTATCCCCATCCTCACAAGGCACTCGTACTTTTACATTTGAATGAGGCAAAATCATTGTGAAAATTTAATAAAAAAGAGCCATCTACATACACAGCACACAATTCTTATGTATTTACATATCTCACACCTATACTTTCATATTTACACAGATAGCACTCAAATCTTTAACATCACATCAAAAAAAAAGAAAGATTACCACTTTTCAAAAGTGAATTACTTTTTTTTTTCTTAAAATACTCCTTTTTCATGCATAGGTTTAAAGCACTAAAGTGCTATGTAGCACTAAAGTGCTATGTGTGTACATATGAAAGTGGAAGTGCGACATATGTAAATACATAAGAATTTTGTGTTGGGTATATAAATTTCCCAAAAAATAATTATAAATAACAAAAGAAGTATAGAGGCGAAACATAAAACAAGACAGAAGAATATAGAACTTAATTCTTATGGATTTACATATCTAACACCAAAACTTCAATTTTAACACATATGCCTCCTTACCTATGCATGGAAGGGTGTATTTTTTCACTTTTAGAAAGTTAAAATAGCGGAACTTTTCAAGTGATATGAAAGATTTGGGTGGTACAGATGTAAAAAGTAAAGATAGGAGTTAGATATGTAAATAAATAAGAACTGAGTAGTATACTAGAATGTATGTAAATGCCCTAAGAATATACATGACCTTCATATCATCCTCAATTTTGGCTACTTGATTGTGAATAGTATCAACAATCTCCCGAAGTGGCGATACTGTGGGATACTTAGATTCATCCCAAACGAACCTGCGATTCCAATAAACCGAAGCATTACGTTGATGTGAGTAAGAAATGAATTCCCACCAACACTTTTTCGATTACCTCGTGAGATAGGTATCCACGGGAACACCATCCACAGTAAGAGCCAAGCTTTCTATCCCAGATGCCCGCTCCAACTCTTCGATTTGCCGCCGTATCTTGTGCGCCACCCCTTCTATGAAAGCATTCGACTGCGGAACTTACAAGTCAACGACAAAACTGACGGAGAATGCACTCTGATTCGAGAAAACAAAAGAAAATACCTTCGAGAGATCGTCGCTCAGAGAAAGGAGTGAGTCCAAGGTACCCACGCGAAGATCGGGAGTGTTAAACTACAAGAAAACAAACCAAAATAACGCAGATAAAATCAAACCTGCTTAGTTCTATAAGAGCAGAAGTAATGGAGATCTCGCTTTCGTCTCGTTTACCCGGTAGAGAGGCGTGTCGAAGGCTTTCTTAGAGATTAATTCNTAGAGAAAGGAGTGAGTCCAAGGTACCCACGCGAAGATCGGGAGTGTTAAACTACAAGAAAACAAACCAAAATAACGCAGATAAAATCAAACCTGCTTAGTTCTATACGAGCAGAAATAATGGAGATCTCGCTTTCGTCTCGTTTACCCGGTAGAGAGGCGTGTCGAAGGCTTTCTTAGAGATTAATTCCTGCAGTCGGCTCCATAGAGCAGGAGCTGAAGATTGGACGGGGAGGGATACCACCCAATACCTCGTCGCCATTGATTCGACCTCCGATCTGTGAGTAACTGTATCTTTACGTGCTCCAGCACAGAGGATTTAGCGGGCGGAAAGAGATTAGATTGGGAGATGGACGGACCTCGCTTGGTCTGAAATTTACCAAAATTAGTTTTAAATGGTTTTTTATTTAACATTTATAATAATATTTTAAAATATAAATAAATAATATATTCAAATTTAATGGCATAATTATAATCTTTAAAATAATTATTATTATAGAAATATAGATGCTACTAAACATTTAAGATTTAGGAGGATAATATTTTAAATGTATAATATAATATTATATAATTATTAAAATTTTATGGGATATCTTTAATGTATACCATGATATTATATAGTTATTAAAAATTTAGTGAATCGATTGACTCTTTTTCTTATATTTTGAATACTGACAGGAGTTGTCAAACAGTTTCACAGTCAAATTTACTAAATACTGCTGACCTAAATCACATGGGTTGTCAAACCCTCAATTGCACTCATTCAACTCGTGATCAACTTGACACTTCGTAAACTGGTCAAATAAATTTAGCTCAAATGTAATCATTTGAGCACATAAATTATTTGGCGACATTATTGTATCAAATGGGCAACCGTTGTTCATCAAATTGGTCCAAGTTTGATTGTTGATCCAAGTTATATACTTCATATATTTTCCATAAACCAATGTGCATCCTTTTTAATTTTTGTATATATTTTTATTATCAGTGTAATATAATATGTAGGTTTTTAACATGAGAAAATATTTCATCCGATGAATTTGACGTGTTGAAGACGGGGTGGATTGCACCACGTCGTGTTTGGCAGCATGTTGACGACAGCATAGATTGCATCACTCCTTGCTTTTGGTGGGATGGTGCAATCCACGTTGTCTCCCACATATTCATCATCCGGACATAATATTTTCCCTTCTAAGAGTGCTTTGAATTAATCATATAATAGTGAGAGAGCTTGGAGTCACGCATTATCACATAATTCTATGATATTAAATTTGATTTTTTTCTCCTCTCTATTATACTATTTGAATTAACAAGAGAGTAAAAATAAGTATTCATGTAAAATATATGTGGAAGCTACATATATGAACATAATACTTATGTATTTACATTTATAACTTTTGATCTCATAATGATAACTAATATTTATTATATAGTATACATATTTGATGTGTCGTCAATAAATTTTTATCATCAGGCATGAATTTTGATGCATTTTGTGCAAGGAACGTTCTAAATTCAAATTCATGATCATCCATGCATTATTTTAGCAAATTTATACTTAAACAGAGTACCTCGACGATACGAACAACGACATTGATGGTGATCCAATCCAAATCCAAATAAGCTTGCATCAAATAATTAAAGGGTATTTTGAAACTCTAGCATAATATTTGGAACTAATTGAAAGAAAAAGAAATTTCAAAATTTTGCATACTTATAACTTCATCAAATTTTATAATTTTTCTTAAAAAAAGACATGCCGCGATTTTCTAGTAACGACCGCAGACAAATGGTATGGTCGAAAAATGCGGCTTTTTTAGAACACATCGAAAACACAATTTTTCTCAAGAAACACATAAATGTGACATATAAAATGCTCGATTAAACACAAATCATCAACAATAGTTGAGCATAAGAAAATCTTAATTATACTCAACCATATTCTGGCAAGCATCTAAAACAATGTGTCATGCACATGCATCTAAGTGTGTGCAAAAGTGCGGCTATGGCTAGCTTATATTTTTTATGGGTTTGTCATCTCCGACTTCAGCTTTGAGCGAGGGATGTCTCTTTGAACATCAATGTTTGTGGTGTCCCGTTGAGCATTCCAACTTGTGGTGTCTCTTTGAGCGCCCACACTTTCAAGTGTCTTCCTCACATATGATGTTATATGTACGAGGATGAACACTTGCACATTTCAGGAGGAGTTGGCTTACTTATAGGTCATCTATCACACTCCCCAAGACGCCGCCTAGACTGTCGTAGGTATTTCATATTTTGTTAAGTATGAGTCATACTTCCTAGCCCCTGAACTCGTACAAGACACAATATGTGTTCACCTATGTGTGTGATTCTCACTTGTAAGGATCACACCGCTTAGTCTGTTTGGCACTCAGCATTTATATATGTTTGTCATTTGTATTTCATGTGCTTAACATTTCCATGTCATATGTTGACATTTCTCATATGTCTGTTTCATATTTTGCATGTGTGCTCGGTGAGAGCCTCTCGAGTAAGGAGTAAATCAATTTCATAAGTATCATTTTGCTTAATGTAAACTAACTCGTAGTCGATGTCTGCTTGTCGCATGGCTCCCTATATCCACCGAACAGGCGTAATTCATCTTTATAAGTAGTTTGTCTTTTCAGTACATCTTGTTCATGTGTGTCATGTTGCTTGTAGACATCCTTGCATTCATTTACTTGATGTGTGCTTCGGTATTTTAGGCTCCCTTTGTGATTGTTTCATATTTCTGTCGACCAGTCATAATGTGGGCTCTTGCGTGTTTATATGTTTCCCCATTTACCTTGATAGTTTGTCTTACTCGTCAGGAGAGTGACACATTTGTTGTTTGTGATACTCAAACGAGTATTGCCCGTGAGGATATCTCTGCAAGCAATGCGAGTTTTTGTATCACAAGCAACAAATAGTATGACTGTGCTAAATATTCAAGAATTCTAATGAATGTCACTTGCGTTACGGACCCGCTTTTTTTGGTATGCTATTCTAAAGCATAAAAAAGGTTATTTTTTATAATATAAGTATTATTCAACTTATTTTAAGATTTATATATGTTATGTCATATATGAGGCCACCTCTTTTAAATGTCCCCCCTTTCTTGTGACGTACTTTAGATTCCTTGGATTTTTAAGACAAGGCCGGTGTGGCAACCCTGTTAAATTCATACATTAATCGTAAACTCAATCCTGACCACTTGGATGTTTGTTATGACACTTTTCGTTAGATAGTGTGGTAGGCTGGAACAACGATGTTATGCAGTATTTTTTACGCCTCTACATATAGTTCTTTGTTGCCTTATTTGTTCTAGCTAAGCAAAACTTTTGTTCTTCTAGTATGTCTGTGTGTAACGATATTTGATATGTATGGTAGTATATTAGGTCAGTCTTCTGCACGGAGTCATGTCATTTATATGCTCACACACAGGTATGATAAAAAGAGGGAGCAAGTGATGATTCACAAGCTAAATTTTGATTGCAAGTGCTCTTGGCTCCCCCACCAGTTGCATGTAGATAGTTTTTTGTGCTATAATGTTTTTTTGCATGTCGAGTCTTTTTTTTATTATTTTCTTCTATATTTTTGGAGTTCTTAGGAGTAATATAATGAAAATAAGATATAGGCACGTGTTCTGAGGCATTTTGTGCGGGAACAAAGAGGCGGGGAACCAGGAGCAGCTGCTCGAGTCTCATTTTTGCATTTAATATTGATCTATAGATTTAGGATCGACCATGTATATGTAGAGTCAAGCTGTTTTTTTTCTTTTCTGAGATATCTTGTCGGCTTGGCGAAACCGGTATTTATTTATATTTTTTCTTGTTTTACTGCTTTATTGCATGTTTGTATGTTTTGTTTTTGCCCATTTTGGCTTATGATTTTGTTTGTAATCCAATGTTATAACTTAGGCTCTTTAAGATTAAAATATTATAAACTTTTAATATTATAAACTTTTACAGAAATCATAGTTAAAGATTTAAGATTAATCAATATTCAAGATTAAATTATTCAAAACTTTAAAACTTACATTTAAACTTTTATGCATGGCCTTTGGGCTTGATTTTAAATGGGTTACATGCATGACTATCAACTTGATCATATAATAAGGCCTCAACGCTTAGGATTGTGGTAGATAACCGCATCATATTTGCATGTATCGAGAAGAAGCCTCTAAGCTTCTTTAATCTAACTAGTCCAGCATAAATTTTTACTTATATGGTTGTTTAGTGCAGTTAGAGTGTTAGAGACTACCTCGACCTAGGCAAGGTGTAAGTCATTTATGGAGAGCATTTTTAGCTTGGTAGATAAACCTCTTATTTCCTTTCTTTTTTTAGGCATCCCTGACATCTATTTAATAGATATAAGTCCCACCTCACGGAGCTTCATCTTATATGTATAAGATAGAGTTTATTTCCTTTAACTTTAGAGCTACCCAGATCCCCGTGGACGACGCAATTCATGGATTACAAATCAGCGATCTCTGGACCTATTGGGTGGACTACACTTTCATGACTAGGAAAACTTACGATCTTAATAGCTTGGGAAGATGGATCTGTGGTATCCTGACCTGATTACCTCTACCTTTTATGACAACTCTAGCCTTTCTCTTGTTGAGCCCCTTCGAGCCCTGTCGTTTATTTAACTTCATTGATATCATGTTGAAGACTTGATTACCGATGAGCTGTCACATGTTTTGGATACGGTGATTCACCCTCTACCCTTATGACCTAGTGAGCTATGACGTATAGAGATATTCTCATCAAGATGAATTTGGTTATTTCACAGGCTTTATATGCCGACGAGCCGCTACCCATTTGAGATGGGAGAGACTTACTCTCTTTCTTGTGGCTTAACTAGAGCTTTGAAATCATCATGGTGTTCACATACAAAATAATCATCATTTAATGACATATTCTCCATATTCATGATAATATATGTGAAACTCTTTTTTATCGAAAGTATTCTTAGGTATCCCCCATGATGTAATTAACCAGATGGGTACGTTCTTCTCGGAGACTCTTGCCCCCTAACATAAATGTTATTTTTTTTCTCTTATTATAGTTGACTTATGTAAAAATTCTCTTCTCAGTTTTGTGTTTCAAGATAGTTCGATTTGATCCTGTTCAGATATACATTCCCAACCCATCACACGTGCATTACCCGTGTATAAACCTTCCACTTGTTATTTTTCAGTTGTTGGTTTATTTGTTTTTGTATATCATTCTTTTCAGGTCCTCTCCTATTTAAATTATTTATATGATTCAGGAGGAAGATTTAGTCGAATACGGGAATTATATGACAACATATAAATAATCAAGCTAACGACTCCGAGTGCTTTAAAAAGAACTGAGAAAACAACATTCTATGAAGGGACTTCTCAAATATTGGTGGAGTGGAAGAAGAAGATATAGAAGATGAAGTTGAAGTAGGAAGAAGAGAAAAAAAATTCAATAAGAGCTCCCCTCACTAAGAGCTCTCCCAATAATTTTCAAGCTCCTCTCCAAACTTTCTTAGCTCAAATTTTTTTCTTCCCTCTCCCTAATTTCAGCCTTTATCGGGTTCAAGAACACTTGACTTCCCAATAATGGGAAAAGCTCTACTCTCCTTCACATGATCCTCTCTTTTTTTGCCATTTTTCATGTTAAGGACCATGTAAAACCAAATCATCCATTGGTTATGTGTGTCAATCCATGGTTTTAAGGGACCGTAAGTTCTTTTTTTTATGTCCAAATTTGGCTTTAATTCGGCCTCATCCTAAAAAAAAGAAAAAAAAGAAAAAAAAAACTAAACAAAATAAATGAAACCGACCCTAGGCACCAAGGGTAAAAAAAAAATCTCCAAACTTCGTGTAGAAGGTTTTTATTGGATCCTTGAGCCATGGGAAGCTCCAAATAAATTTAATATAATCCTCAAGCATTAAGATGTACAATAAAAATATGCTCTATCAATAACAAAAGCCAACCAATGGTGATCACCCTTGGGCACGCTCACACCAGTCAAAACCCTAATATNAAAAAACATATGCTCTATCAATAACAAAAGCCAACCAATTGTGAACACCCTTGGGCACGCTCACACCAGTTAAAACCCTGATATCGTGCCTAAAACGTCTGTTGAATGGTTTAAGGGCATTTGAGCTATGAGAAACTGCATATTAACGAAATATGGTCCCATAAATTTAAAATGAGCATGCGGACACATAGGTCCCAACCCTTGTTTTGTGTCATAAACGCACCTCAGAGAGTTTTCATGGATGTCTTGAGCGATGAGAAGCTATGTATCAATGAAATACGATAATGTAGCATTCAAGTGGACCTCATACACATGTAACATCAAAACTTGATGCCAACAAAATCCTTCAACTGCGATTGTTATCAGCACAAATTATCACTTATGTAATCAGTTCTGGTTGTTATAGCCTCTAACTATGACTTTTACAACCAATTACAACTGTTATAACCATCAACTATGACAATTATGATCTAACAACAGTTGTTGTGGTCCAAAAAACCCTTATATTGTTATACTTGTCAGGCTATTACTTGTGAATTTTTTCCCTTTTCAAGAAATTTCCATTTTTTCAACATAAATAATGATTGTCTTTTATACTTTTAAACTACATTATACGTAAACTGCATTTTTCTGCAAGAATTTCAAAATTTGTAAATTCGATCAGATGGATTTTAGATGTTATTTTAAATTACAATGCATTTGAAATTCATCATCTTGTTCATTGTTAATTTGTTTTGAATTCGTTGGAGTTGGCTGAATTCCAAATATACCACTGTGTAACGTGTTATTTGTAGTCGATTGCCAGTCACCACTTTTGGACCTCCCCTGTCGGTCTTCGTCATTCACCCCAACCACATATTTTACACTTATTTTGTTTTTCCTTAAACCAAACAAAAATATGTAATCCTGCCATTATTTTATATTAAGCCAAATTACATTAAAATATTCCATATAAAATACATAATATTTTAGCAAAGTAAACAATCCCTTAGCAATACCTTTTATCAATCTCATAACAATACATTATATATAACCATCATTTATAATATATGATTAATGTTAGTAGTCATTTTTATCAGGTTAAAACTCTTAACATAAAGTTTCATATACCTATAAAGACTTGCTCTATCTTACATACCTACAGCACAATTCTTCTTTATTTACATATCTATCACTTAAATATTCTGATTTACATGCATACCCCTCAAATTGCTAAGATCACATCAAAAATATTACAATCACAAATTTTCTAAAATTAAAATATACATTTTTCATACATAAGTTTATGACACCAATACATTCTGAATAAAATAATCAAACTTTGGACGTTAGAAATGTGAACACATAAAAATTGTATGGTGTGATGCAAATCTCCCATTTATTTAGGGCTCATTCGAAAGAACTCTGTCGTATATTTCTACAATCTAAAAAGATAAAAAATTATTGTTTTGCTGAAACAACAGCTTTACCAAACATAAATATTTTCACTTATCAACGTTCACTACAACAAAACTATTAGGTATGACTCATGTACCAAATAAGGGACAGATGCTGGAGCGTAACGGAACGGAAACATCTGTCCGATTGGGGGAGTTTTTGTTATATGGGCCGCAGTACGTAGGTAATTTTGTAATTATATATTGTACTCCATGATTATATATATACATATATACTTGTTTGTAATCATAGGCATGATATATTGTACTTTTTTTTTGAATTGAAAGAAAGTCATCGCTCTGCTCCTGAGGACGTAGGCAGATTTGCCGAATCTCATTAAATTTTTGTGAATGTAATATCACTAATATTACAAAAATACCACAAGTCAAATGTTCTCTTTTTAGAAGCAATGAAATTAGAAACTAAACGAAGAGAGCTCATTACATAGAAAACATTAACAACCCACTTCCCTCTTATATATATCTCATGAGACAAATAGTGCTCCTCTTTCACCATTATTTCTTCTCTACGCAGCTCTCCATACAAATACAGAAACTCAGTACTAATATAAACCAAACATAACCATAACTTATTCAAATTTACACAAAAAACCTTCACCAGTTCCCTTTTCCAACAACAAATAAACATGCCAAAAAAAAAAAAAACCCATTAGTAGAGATCATCCAAGCTCAAGCTCTCCATGGATCCTAACTTATGAGCAGATTCAGCTGAGTTATTCTCGACTTTATCATCACCAAAACTCATCACCAAATCCGCTGAAAACGCAAAGTTCAGACCGAACGACATGTTAATCCCATCTGCTAATGGTAAATAGAGATCAGAATATCGCGCTCTAGCCACTACGATGTCTGCAACAATGGAATCAAATATTCCATCTTCCATTACTGGAAGAGAGGTGAGGGTTGGCTCCGGTGTTCCTGCCTTCTTAGCTCTAATCACCTATAATCAGTACGACGAGCTTCAGTTTCAGTAAGATAAAAACATGGAAGTTCACATGCATACCATAGAAAATATTACATAATTTGTAAATTTGTGCAGACAGCCGTGAATAGGGTCGTCATGCCACCATAATTTCACTTAAATGCAACGTGATATTTCCAACTCATCATTGTCCACATATCCTTATCATGTAGTATTTTATGGCACACCACACACAACTCTTTTGCTTTTTTACATATCTAACACACAAAGTTAATTTTTTAGGTTTATAACGCTTAAAAAAGTACATTCCATTTTAAAAAAATATAAGAAACTTGCATAAAATAACCCACAACTTTTATGTATTTATGTGTGTGTGTGTCTATATATATATATATATATATATATATATATATATATATATATATATATATATNAAAAAAAAAAAATTTATTAGTAGAGATCATCCAAGCTCAAGCTCTCCATGGATCCCAGCTTATGAGCAGATTCAGCTGAGTTATTCTCGACTTTATCATCGCCAAAACTCATCACCAAATCCGCTGAAAACGCAAAGTTCAGACCGAACGACATGTTCATCCCATCTGCTAATGGTAAATAGAGATCAGAATATCGCGCTCTAGCCACTACGATGTCTGCAACAATGGAATCGAATATTCCATCTTCCATTACTGGAAGAGAGGCGAGGGTTGGCTCCGGTGTTCCTGCCTTCTTAGCTCTAATCACCTGTAATCAGCACGATGAGCTTCGGTCTCAGTAAGATAAAAACATGGAAGTTTACATGCATACCATAGAAAATATTACATAATTTGTAAATCTGTGCGGACAACCGTGAATAGGGTGGTCATGCCACCATAATTTCAATTAAATGTAACTTGATATTTCCAACCCATCATTGTCCACATATCCTTATTATGTAGTATTTTCTCGCTCACCACACACAACTCTTTTGCTTTTTTACATATATAACACATAAAGTTAATTTTTTAGGTTTATAGCGCTTGAAAAAGTACATTTCATTTTAAAAAAAATTAAGAAACTTGCATAAGATAACCCACAACTTTTATGTATTTATGTGCGTGTGTGTCTATATATATATATATATATNACAGTTTTGTTGGATCAAAATGAAAAAAGTAAGCTGAGCAGAATGCTAATTTTTATAGCTGTGTTATTACCAGTGTTCTCCAGTATGTACATTCTGCTCTTGTTGTTAGGCCAAAACCTTCAGAATAGAGAGAAAGTTAGAGTCACAAGGCATTTTACACACACAGCACACAATTCTTATGTATTTACATTTGCCACCCTTAAACTTTAATATTTGCACATATAGAACTCAAATCTTTAATATCACATCCAAAGTAGCACTTTTAGAAGTGAAATGCAAAATTTTCATGCATATGTTTAAAGCACCAATGTGCAATGTACATAATTATGAAGGTTTATGTGTGAGAAATGTAAATACATAAGAATTGTGTGGTACAGATGTCAATTTCACTAGAGTTACTGATTTTACTGATGCTTAGTGCATGAGTTCAGACCTGAACTTGAATCTCCAGACTCGAGCGGTCTCGGAGTCGGTCATCGGCAACGAAATGCCCTCTCTTGCAGTAAGGATTGGAAGATTGGCCTCTGACTCTTTCTGAAACATGAATTCATCATAACTTTTTTTCATGGGAGGAATAATGTTTTGTGATATGTTGAAATTTATTTGTGGGATATTTACATACATACCAACCATTTCCCATTAAATTTACATATCTAGCACCTAAATTTTGCTTTTTTTACTTATACCGCCTCGAAAATTCCAGCATTTTAGCTTTTAAATGCTTCAATGCACCTTCTCATGCATGAGTAAGGCAGTATCTATGTAAAAATTGAAGTATAAGTGTTAGATATGCAAGTACATAGGAATTGATTGGTATGTATGTAAATCTTCCTTTAGTCTTTTGGAAGCGGACTTTAGGAAGAACGATTCGTCCTAGCGAGCCGACGTCGCTGTTCCTGAGCTCCTTTTGGAGAAGGAATCTCAACCCAGTCATGGCTGGCTGCAATGGCAAACTTTATAATGTTATTTTGATATTTTTCATCTCAGAATAGCTGAATTTGAACTAAATTGATTAGAGCCAACTAAAGATCAGGTCAAAACACATACTGCATGCATGCTAAGCAAGAAGTCCGAAGGAATATGTTTTGGACGTGTTTGCTAATTTACACACCTAAACTTTCATATTTACATGTATGCATAACACTCTAATCTTTAATATCGCGTCGCAAATACCACTTTTGCATACTTTCTAGAGTGAAATGTGCATTTTCATGGATGAGTTTATGGCAACACTATGTTGTAAATTTAAATATAAAAATACATGTTAGACATGTAAATACATAAATTATGTCTTATGAGCTAAGGATGATAGTCACCCATTAATTGATTTTCATTTTATCAGCTTGATACAAGACAAAAATGCAAAATGAATATATCCGTGACAGGGTTGGTGTAGCTCTAGTAGCTGACAAGATTGGAGAGAGTTGTCTTAGATGGTTTGGTCACATTAAACGTCGACCATCTGATTATCCAGTAAGAAGAGTAAATGTTTTAGATTTGACTTATGTTAAGAAATATAGGTTTAAACGAAAAAAGACTTAGGCATATTGTATAAAACACGATCTTAATCTATTAAAATAAAATGAAAATATGACACTCAAAGGGCTAAAGGCTTCGTTGTTGAGGAGCATTTTCTTTGCAATATATAGAACAAAGTATTACTACTTGGTTGTGGAGCATTTCCTTTCACCTCTAAAATGGAGGTTTTAGTAAATTACCCCACTAAATAAAGCTTTATAGTACTATTTATTAACTTAAGAACCTACGAAAGCATTAAACATTGACCTTTATCAATATATTTGATTTGCGCTTATGAGATGCTCGTGAGATGCTTCGCTTCACTGATAAGGAGTTGAACGAAGTACTCGAGCAAAGCGAGGGGAGACAGGAATCGAGCAGAATGGAAATCATAAGCGTTGAGTACACAAAAAATAGTTAAGCGATACTACTCCTAGGCCTAGGAGTTCCATAGTAAAGAGAATTCCTATTGACTCTTTTTCTCTCAGGGAACTTTGGGTATGAAAGAAAATAACCCGTGGAATCTACACAAAAACCTAAAGTTCACAAATATGTTTGATTATGATAGCTAATTTCTATTTTATTAAAACTAATCAATTTTTCAAATATTTGAATTCCTTGTAGCCCATTTGTAATCACTTTTATTTCTAATATTTCATTTTCTATTTTTATTTTATTTTATTTGTGTTTTGATTTTAATTTAAATATGTTTGTTTATTATAATTGTTTTAAAACACTCAAAACATTTTGTTTTAGTTTTTATGAATATTTTCTAAAATAAGTTAATTTGTTTTTAAAAATATAAATAAAAATATGTTAAAATTGTGCTAATCAAACATATTTTAGACGTAAAAGAAAAAAATAAAATCATTTAATAAAATTTATTTAATTTAAAAAAGGGAAAAAAAGAGATGAATTTTTTTTAATGGTGTAAATTTAACAAATTACATTTCTCATAAACTAAACTATGAAAAGAATGCTTTATTTTCACTCGGGGTATAAAAATGCTTCTTATTAATGTTTAATTGTGATCAACTCCATGGTTCATAAATATGTTTATTTAAGAAGCTAAGCACGAATACACTCTATTTGCTCGTGTTTAGCCAAATAGTAGCTTGATTATGCTTATAAATACATGAAATAATGCATATACATATATTTCTATAGCAATTAATATTAATTCATTTATGAAATTCATATATTACTATTTGTACGATTATATCAAATAAAATATAGTGTATACTAATATTCATTCAATATTTGCATTTAAATGAGGATATGTATATAAAGTACTTTCTTTTTGTTAAGGAATGACGAGAGGCTATTATACGAGACTCCAGCCACTCATAATGTGCCTAATAATTAGAGTACCACCCCCCTAAGGTCAACTGTGTCAGAGGGAATTCAAACCCCCGAACTCTTATACCATGGATGCCAACAAACAGGCTGGGGTATGCCACACTATTTGATTTTCTTTTTCAACTTCCCTATTTATCACAAACAAACAAATCAATTCACAAATTATAGATATACTCAAATAATGCAAAACTCATATTTCTATAGTAACAATTATGCTAGATGCAATTACATAAAGGCTATAGCACCCACTCAAATAGTAGAAAAACATAAACATTAAAAATACTAAAATTTACATTACTTGCCATAAAGCTCAAACTTCCAACATCGTCCATCCAAAAAATTACACAAAAATTATCGTTAAATTACGAAATAAGTCTTAATAACAAAAATTAAACAACATTTACAATGATTTTGAATGATTATGCTCCCATCACACAACCCCCAAAGTGTTTGGGCATCCATTGTTGCAATATAAAAGCTTGGTCTACAATTTCATTTCCTTCATTAATTAGGATGATGAATGTAAATCTAATATTGTAATTCACAAAAAAAATGAAAATAAAACAAGATTGTAAGTTCACTAAGGGCTTGTTTGAGATCTAAATCTTCCATAGCCATAAAACTAATGGTGAATAAGCCTAGATCCCAAATTTTCCACTAAAAAAAAAAAAAAAAAAAAAATGGGGANTAGACACACACACACATGCAAAATACTAAAGAGTTCTTACATTTACATGAAAATGTGTTTTTCACTTCTAAAAAATGGTAATAGTGATATTTTTTATATGATATTAAAGATATGAGTGTTATTTGCGTAAATATGAAAGTATAGGTGTGAGATATATAAATAAGTTCGAATTTAAACTTAGAATTGCGTGTGCTATGCATGTAAATGCCCCCAAAAAGTTGGCAAAAGTGAAATTTTCGATGTGATGTTAATGATTTGAGTGCTATCACGAATGCAAATATAAAAGAATTGTGTAAGTCTATATGCATGCAAATGCCCCAAGGGAAATTTACATACACACCACACAAATCTCACGCATTTACATATCTAAACTCCTAAGTTTGGTATTTACATTTATAACAGTTTGATATTACATAAAAATCTATGCATGAAAATATGTATTTCAGTTTAAATAGTTAGTGACAGTGTTATCTTTGATGTTATGTCAGAGATTTGAGTGCTATGTATGTAAATATGAAAGTTTAGGAGCTAGAAATGCAAATATAAAGGAGTTGTATGGTTATGTATGTAAANATATACGCATGCAAATGCCCCGAGGGAAATTTTACATACACACCACGCAATTCTCATGCATTTACATATCTAAACTCCTAAGTTTGGTATTTACATTTATAACAGTTTGATATTACATAAAAATCTATGCATGAAAATATGTATTTCACTTTAAATAGTTAGTGTGAGTGTTATTTTTTATGTTATGTCAGAGATTTGAGTGATATGTATGTAAATATGAAAGTTTAGGAGCTAGAAATGCAAATATAAAGGAGTTGTATGGTTATGTATGTAAATGCCCCCAAAACTATATAAAGATGTGATTTTGATCTGAAGTTTGAGATATACATATCTGTCTTTCCCATCATCCCTGTAGAGCATGATGAAATCTCCTGATTTAAGTCCATGGCTTCTCACAAATTCACCTTAAGAGCAATTTTGACAGTTTTGTGGGATCAAAATGGAAAAAGTAAGCTGAGCAGAATACTAATTTTTATAGCTGTGTTATTACCAGTGTTCTCCAGTATGTACATTCTGCTCTTGTTGTTTGGCCAAAACCTTCAGAATAGAGAGAAAGTTAGAGTCACAAGGCATTTTACACACACAGCACACAATTCTTATGTATTTACATTTGCCACCCTTAAACTTTAATATTTGCTCATATAGAACTCAAATCTTTAATATCACATCCAAAATAGCACTTTTAAAAGTGACATGCAATGTACATAAATATGAAAGTTTAAGGGTGAGAAATGCAAATACATAAGAATTGTGAGGTACAAATGTAAATTTTATGGATTTTGCTGATGCTGAGTGCATGAGTTCGAACCTGAACTTGAATCTCCAGACTCGAGCGGTCTCGGAGTCGGTCATCGGCAACGAAATGCCCTCTCTTGCAGTAAGGATTGGAAGATTGGCCTCTGACTCTTTCTGAAACATGAATTCATCATAACTTTTTTTCATGGGAGGAATAATGTTTTGTGATATGTTGAAATTTATTTGTGGGATATTTACATACATACCAACCATTTCCCTTTAAATTTACATATCTAGCACCTAAATTTTGCTTTTTTTACTTATACCGCCTCAAAATTCCAGCATTTTAGCTTTTAAATGCTTCAATGCACCTTCTCATGCATAAGTAAGGCGGTATCTATGTAAAAATTGAAGTATAATTGTTAGATATGCAAGTACATAGGAATTGATTGGTATGTATGTAAATCTTCCTTTAGTCTTTTGGAAGCGGACTTTAGGAAGAACGATTCGTCCGAGCGAGCCGACGTCGCTGTTCCTGAGCTCCTTTTGGAGAAGGAATCTCAACCCAGTCATGGTTGGCTGCAATGGCAAACTTTATAATGTTATTTTGATATTTTTCATCTCATAATAGCTGAATTTGAACTAAATTGATTAGAGCTAACTAAAGATCAGGTCAAAACACATACTGCATGCATGACAAGCAAGAAGTCCGAAGGAAAATGTTTTGGACGTGTTTGCTAATTTACACACCTAAACTTTCATATTTACATGTATGCATAACACTCTAATCTTTAATATCGCGTCGCAAATACCACTTTTGCATACTTTCTAGAGTGAAATGTGCATTTTCATGGATGAGTTTATGGCAACACTATGTTCTAAATTTAAATATAAAGATACATGTTAGACATGTAAATACATAAATTATGTCTTATGAGCCAAGGATGATGGTCATCCATTAATTGATTTTCATTTTATCATACTAAGAGATGAGAATGCTTAGGAGGATGAGCAGCTTGATACACGACAAAAATGCAAAATGAATATATCCGTGACAGGGTTGGTGTAGCTCTAGTAGCTGACAAGATTGGAGAGAGTTGTCTTAGATGGTTTGGTCACATTAAACGTCGACCATCTGATGATCCAGTTAGGAGAGTAAATGTTTTAGATTTGACTTATGTTAAGAAAGATAGGTTTAAACGGAAAAAGACTTTGGCATATTGTATAAAACACGATCTTAATCAATTAGAATAAAATGAAAATATGACACTCAATGGGATGCGATGGAGCGAAAAGATTCATGTAGCCGACTCCACTTAGAGGGATAAAGGCTTTGTTGTTGAGGAGCATTTTCTTTGCAATATATAGAACAAAGTATTACTACTTGGTTGTGGAGCATTTCCTTTCACCTCTAAAATGGAGGTTTTAGTAAATTACCCCCACTAAATAAAGCTTTATAGTACTATTTATTAACTTAAGAACCTATGAAAGCATTAAACATTGACCTTTATCAATATATTTGATTTGCGCTTATGAGATGCTGGTGAGATGCTTCACTTCACTGATAAGGAGTTGAACGAAGTACTCGAGCAAAGCGAGGGGAGACAGGAATTGAGCGGAATGGAAATCATAAGCATTGAGTACACAATAAATAGTTAAGAGTCACTACTCCTAGGCCTAGGCGTTCCACAGTAAAGAGAGTTCCTATTGACTCTTTTCCTCTCAGGGAACTTTGGGTATGAAAGAAAATAACCCGTGGAATCTACACAAAAACCTAAAGTTCACAAATATGGTTGATTATGATAGCTAATTTCTATTTTATTAAAACTAATCAAATTTTCAAATATTTGAATTCCTTGTAGCCCATTTGGAATCACTTTTTATTTCTAATTTTTCATTTTCTATTTTTTATTTTATTTTATTTTATTTGTGTTTTGATTTTAATTTAAATATGTTTGTTTATTATAATTGTTTTAAAACACTCAAAACATTTTTTTTAGTTTTTATGAATATTTTCTAAAATAAGTTAATTTGTTTTTAAAAATGTAAATAAAAATATGTTAAAATTGTGCTAATCAAACATATTTTAAATGTAAAAGAAAAAAATAAAATAATTTAATAAAAGTTATTTAATTTAAAAAAGGGAAAAAAAAGATAAAGGAAATTTTTTTTAATGGTGTAAATTTAACAAATTACTTTTGCAATGACATTTCTCATGAACTAAACTATGAAAAGAATGCTTTATTTTCACTCGGGGTATAAAAATACTTGTTATTAATGCTTAATTGTGATCAACTCCATAGTTCATAAATATATTTATTTAAGAAGCTAAACACGAATACACTCTATTTGCTCGTGTTTAGCCAAATAGTAGCTTCATTATGCTTATAAATACATGAAATAATGCATATACATATATTTCTATAACAATTAATATTAATTTATTTATGAAATTCATATATTACTATTTGTACGATTATATCAAATAAAATATAGTGTAAACTAATATTCATTCAATATTTGCATTTAAATGAGGATATGTATATAGAGTACTTTCTTTTTGTTAAGGAATGACGAGAGGCTATTGTACGAGACTCCAACCACCCATAACGTGCCTTACAATTCGAGTACCCACCCCCCTAAGATCAACTGTGTCAGAGGAAATTCAAACCCCCGAACTCTTATACCATGAATGTCAACCAACAGGCTGGGGTATGCCACACTATTTGATTTTCTTTTTTAACTTCCCTATTTATCACAAACAAACAAATCAATTGACAAATTATAGAAATACTCAAATAATGCAAAACTCATATTTCTACAGAAACAATTACGCTAGATGCAATTACATAAAGGCTATAGCACCCACTCAAATAGTAGAAAAAGATAAACATTAAAAATACTAAAATTTACATAACTTGCCATAAAGCTCAAACTTCCAACATTGTCCATCCAAAAAATTACACAAAAATTATTGTTAAATTACGAAATAAGTTTTAATAACAAAAACAAACAACATTTACAATGAATTTGAATGATTATGCTCCCATCACACAACCCCAAAAGTGTTTGGGCATCCATTGTTGCAATATAAAAGCTTGGTCTACAATTTCATTTCCTTCATTAATTAGGATGATGAATGTAAATCTAACTTTGTAATTCACAAAAAAATGAAAATTAAACAAGATTGTAAGTTCACTAAGGGCTTGTTTGAGATCTAAATCTTCCATAGCCATGGAACTAATGGTGAATAGACCAAGATCCCAAATTTTCCACTAAAATAAAATATATATATATTAAAAAGGGGGGAATTTACATAAACATCACCCAATTCTTGTGTATTTACATATCCAACATCTAAACTTTAGTTTTTTTGCATTTCAACCCCCCAAATCTTGCATATCACATAAAAAATACCACTATGTTAGAGCATAGGTGAGATCTCCTTTATGTAAGAATTGAAGTATAGGTATAGATATGTAAATCTTCCATAAAAATAATCAATATATATATATATAAATCATAAAAATTGCATATTTACATAAATATCAATGATATTAACATTTTTCATTTTATTTACATATTTATAAAAATTAAACCTTTCCCTCTTCCACCCCAAACTCAAGAGCAGTAAACAGAACAGAACAAAAATTACAGCAATGACACAGCAGACTTTGAACTCATTCTTGCAATGAGCGAAGGGAGAAATGCGCATGCTTACAGGTTCTGCTGTAGCGGCAACCGGCGGAGATGGTAAGCAGAAGCGGCGGTGGCCGGAAAAAGTGCGCTTTCGGCGACGGGCGGCGAAGCCAGCCTCGCTGCGGAGGTCGGGAGAGGCGGCGCCGCTCGGGATTCCGGCCATGGGGAGAGAGGTGGGGAGAGAGGAGGAGATCGATACTTTCATGGGCGAGCAGAGGGGATGGGGATATCTATGTGGCGGTGGGGCATAGGGGCGGCGGTGAGCTTACCGGAGGTGGCGGAGTGTCCTCTGCATGGGGAGGAGGCCAGTGAGTTGAAGGGACGTGGAGAGGGGTGGTTGGCAGGGGTATAATTGTAATTCAATGAATATTTAATGCAAATGTTGAAGTTGGGGAAATTCTTACGGAAATGAAGGATTTTGAGTTTTCAGTGTTGGGGAAGAAGACAAAAGGAAGGGGAGAGGATAAATGATATTTAGTTTTGGTTTAGGGTCGGTTTTAATCAATTTATTTTTGTAATGTTGAGTGGCATTTTCGGGTGATTTACAATTATAGGTTTATGGTTTAGCTGTCTTCTGGCTATGATAGCTAGGCTTGATAGGCTTCAATTCGGCAAGGACTGTTTGGTCGGCTATGTTGAGTAGATATTTTTGGCTGACCTTTGATGGACTTCGGGTTAGTAGAATTTAGCTCGGTTGGCTGACCATCCCATTCCGGCTATCGATCCTTTGATTGACTTCGGGTTTAAGCTAGACTATCGAACTGAAGGTGATTCACCTTCACGAAAGAGACTTTTGGGATGTTCTTTAATCTTGTCATTACCGATCTTTGGCCCTAGTAGAAGAATCTTGGAGGTCATTGGTGAGGTGGTTGGCGATGCTAAACTTTTCCATTGNTATTGTAGCGAGTGTTTCGAGGCATTTTCGGGTGATTTACAATTATAGGTTTATGGTTTAGCTGCCTTCTGACTATGATAGCTAAGCTTGATAGGCTTCAATTCGACAAGGACTGTTTGGTCGGCTATGTTGAGTAGATATTTTTGGCTGATCTTTGATGGACTTTGGGTTAGCAGAATTTAGCTCGGTTGGCTGACCATCCCATCCCGGCTATCGATCCTTTGATGGACTTCGGGTTTTGGCTAGACTATCGAGCAGTAGGTGAATCTCCTTCACGAAAGAGACTTTTGGGATGTTCTTTAATCTTGTCATTACTGATCTTTGGCCCTAGTAGAAGAATCTTGGAGGTCATTGGTGAGGTGGTTGGCGATGCTAAACTTTTCCATTGAATTGGGACGTGTTGAGAGGTAGGTCGTTGTCTCTTTTAAACTCAATTGACATTGGTTTTTAGTTCATATGGCTCGTATTTGGTTAGCTTCTTCCAATGGTGGATCCTTTGGTCTTATAATAGATATCCATTTGGTCTCCTACAAGTGAGCCCTCTTAATCGNGATCGCCTGAACTTCCAATGGTGGATCCTTTGGTCTTATAATAGATATCCATTTGGTCTCCTACAAGTGAGCCCTCTTAATCGCACTCATTATCTCTTTGTTCGTTGGATATTCTCGAGATTTGTGATGATGTGTTTTTGATATGTAGTTTAAAATGATGCCGTAGAGAGATTTTATGAGCTCAAATTTAAGTAAATTTGTACTGTCTGCACCAAAACTAACAACTCGAATCTCAAAGCAATCAAGATGGTCGCCGGACAGTCGAAGTGTCGGGCTTAAAGAGCATGACCCGAATAAGTCATTCGACGTCCAACTGCGCGATTGAGTCGGTCGGCATACGATGTCGGTGAATCAAATAAGCACATCACACTTATGGTCTCAACTACCCAAACTTCTTGCAAAGACATTTGGTCACAATAAGCCGGTTGACCGGCTTTACTTCGGTAAGAGCAATCACCACGCAAACGATAGCCTACTCTGACCGAACTAAAATATATTGACCAGCAGACAACCATCATATTCCATATATATTATAATTCAAATATAGTATTAAATCAATAAATTAGATGCATTAAAAAAAGGTTCCCACATCTTTTGAAACAACACATTTTTATGTGATTATGATATAAGTTTCATGTGAATAAAAATCAAAATTTAAGCATTAAATATAAAAAAAATAATTAGAAAATAGATATTTACATGCATATCGCATAATTCATTTACATATCTAACTCCTGAATTATGATTTTTAATATATAACCTCCAAATGTTACATATCACAGAAAAAAAAAAATTACTATTAGAAATATTTTTATTATAAAGTGATATAAATATAAAAATTTAAATTTTGGTGTTAGATATGTGAATAAATATTAATTGTGTGGTATGTATGCAAATCTTAAAAAGGGAACAATTACATAAATACCATCTCAAACTTGCTAATTCTATTTTTCAATTCTCACTCAAATATCAAAATTCACGGTGAAACCCCTAAAATTCTAAATAATTCGATATTTTCATGCGTGTAAGAAGATAAACTGGATGGTTCATTTGTGAGTATAAATATTTTGGATGGCCTGTTTGAGCAAAAATTTTTTTGTGTTTGAGTTAGCTCTACGTGCGGCGCATGGTATTCTTGAGTTATTTTCAAGTTATTTCTAAATTATTTTCAATAATCCCGAAATAACCAAAAAATATCACATAATTTTTATTTTTAAATTATTTCTAAATTATTTTAAAATTATTGAAAATAACCAAAAAATAACTAGTTCCTCTTGCAGATATCTCATTGCTCAACCCTAGCATTTTGAATTTTGCAAATCCTCCTCCTCAATCTTTACCTTTTTCAGAGTTCCCCAAATCGCAGAACACTTCGAAGGCGATTGCCGCGAGAGTCGCGGTGGCGAGACAGATCCATGCAACTGCGAACTCCTTGCTTCCATCGCTGTGGATTCAGTTAAATATAATGAAAGGTATGAACTCTTTCTTTTCTTTCTAATTTTTCTTATCGTCAACCTCTAGTTGTTTTTTTTTTTCCCACGAACAATTATATTATACTTGATTTTAATTCTTGTTTAGTTGATTTTGAGAAGGTTTCGATGAATGTATTTGAATTTGGGAAGAAATTATCCAAGCATACTTACGATGATATGATGCTTTTATGATTATAAATATGTAATAGAATTAAGTTGTTATCATTCCCGATGGTCAAATAGGTTCAATGGGCATGGCAATTACTTTCTGTTTCTACTCGAAAGATACAATTCTTGATAAGTTTTTGAGCCATCTCAAATCAAGGAAGCATTAATGACGATTTCAGATCTAGCAGAGGTGCTGAAGCCCATACAAGTGCAAATGGGATTCAAATTTCAAGAACCCAAGAAACCATTCACTACTTGAACGCTTAATTTATAACAATCAATCAAACTTTGCAGCAGTTTCAACCACACGTTAAGAACTTTGATAAACGATTGGAGGATTTATCATGCAGCAAGCGTCCATGTACTTCAACTCAAGAAAATAAGGGTGATGAATGCAATTTTAGCCTGAATTTTCGTCAATCTACTGTACAGAAGAAATCCGCAACATAAGCAATGTCATTTATTAAATCAATGAAAATTGAGCTGCTAAGATTCAACGGGAATGGCGTCAATAACTTGATATTCAAGGCAGAGGATTATTTTGAATTCCACAGCTCCCCTGAATTATGCCTACTTTTACAATTATGTGCATATATTTCCTGTTGCACACGATTCAGTTATTCAGCTCACAACTGTAATAACTGCAGTAATTACAATATATGCAACTATGCCCACTACTACAGTTAAGTGTACGTTTTTCTTACTGCACATATTCCTTTAGCCATTATGTTTTGTGTTCTTTTTCTTCCTGTTTTGTCTTTACTGGTGTGATTTCTTCTTCCTCTTTCACACCTCATACTTGGCTTTTACTATATCTGGATCAAGGACTAAAGATAAAGTCGTAACAAATTTTCAAAACATTGACATGTAAAATAAAATCTATGGCTAAAGTTAATTAGTTTTTGGCTACTCGTATTGGATTTGTTATGAAGTTAACTGCAACTTTTAGAAGAACCTCATTTAGAAAGAGTTGTTTCCTATCATGATGACTGTACTACCATAGCACATGCAATCCAAATTTTTGAATATGTCGTGTTTATTCAAAATTTGTAACTTATAATATTCCCATGATTGACCCTTTAGAGAGCTGTTTAGGGGATGTTTGGGGTCACTTTTATCTTGTTTTCTTATTTTTATTTATTTATATTGATATTTTGATTTAAATTAAAACATGTTTGATTGAGTAGTTGTTCTTAAAAACACTTGAAATATTTTTTAAATGTTTTGTGTTTTTTAAAAAATAAGTTGATTTATTTAAAAAAAAGAAAAAAATTATGCCAACCAAACATATTATCAAAAATAAAAGAACAAAGTTGAATTTAAAACATGAAACAAAAGTGATGCCGATATGTCATTCATGTTCAACATATCAAGTTTTACAAGAAAGAATTTTTACAAGATTGTGATGCTTGTGCACATAATCTCTTAATTCAATTTATAGACATTTTGACTGAATATATATTGGTTTTACATTGTTCTCAGTACAGATCATACAAATCTCGAGTCAAAATGATCATCTAAAAAGAAAAAAAAAACAAAAACTAATTGGATGTTGCTTCATTTCATTTAAACTTCTGAAAGGACCCCTATATTTTCAGCATTTCATATCCTTATTGTATCAAACTATCATGTCTNGCTACTATAGTTAAGTGTACGTATTTCTTACTGCACATATTCCTTTGGCCATTATGTTTTGTGTTCTTTTTCTTCCTGTTTTGTCTTTACTGGTGTGATTTCTTCATCCTCTTTCACACCTCATACTTGGCTTTTACTATATCTGGATCGAGGACTAAAGATAAAGCCGTAACAAATTTTCAAAAAATTGACAGGTAAAATAAAATCTATGGCTAAAGTTAATTAGTTTTTGGCTACTCATATCGGATTTGTTATGAAGTTAACTGCAACTTTTAGAAGAACCTCATTTAGAAAGAGTTGTTTCCTATCATGNCCGTAACAAATTTTCAAAACATTGACAGGTAAAATAAAATCTATGGCTAAAGTTAATTAGTTTTTGGCTACTCGTATCGGATTTGTTATGAAGTTAACTGCAACTTTTAGAAGAACCTCATTTAGAAAGAGTTGTTTCCTATCATGATGACTGTACTACCATAGCACATGCAATCCACATTTTTGAATATGTCGTGTTTATTCAAAATTTGCAACTTATAGTATTCCCATGATTGGCCNCACTGTACTACCATAGCCATGCAATCCACATTTTTGAATATGTCGTGTTTATTCAAAATTTGCAACTTATAGTATTCCCATGATTGGCCCTTTAGAGATTTGTTTAGGGGATGTTTGTGGTCACTTTTATCTTGTTTTCTTATATTTATTTATTTTTATTGATATTTTGATTTAAATTAAAACATGTTTAATTGAGTAGTTGTTCTTAAAAACACTTGAAATATTTTTTAAACGTTTTGTGTGTTTTTAAAAATAAGTTGATTTATTTAAAAAAAAGTTTTATAAAAATTAGGCCAACTAAACATATTTTCAAAAATAAAAGAACAAAGTTGAATTTAAAACATGAAACAAAAGTGATGCCGAACTGGCCTTCATGTTCAACATATCAAGTTTTACAAGAAAGAATTTTTNGATTGAGTAGTTGCTCTTAAAAACACATGAAATATTTTTTAAACGTTTTGTGTGTTTTTAAAAATAAGTTGATTTATTTTTAAAAAAAAAGAGTTATAAAAATTATGCCAACCAAACATATTTTCAAAAATAAAAGAACAAAGTTGAATTTAAAACATGAAACAAAAGTGACGCCGAACTGGCCTTCATGTTCAACATATCAAGTTTTACAAGAAAGAATTTTTACAAGACTGTGATGCTTGTGCACATAATCTCTTAATACAATTTATAGACATTTTGACTGAATATATATTGGTTTTACATTATTCTCAGTACAGATCATACAAATCTTGAGTCAAAATGATCATCTAAAAAGAAAAAAAAAACAAAAACTAATTGGATGTTGCTTCATATCATTTAAACTTCTGAAAGGACCCCTATATTTTCAGCATTTCATATCCTTATTGTATCAAACTATCATGTCTTTGCTTCTAGCTTATCTCTTAATCCATCAATGGTAGTAGTACTGTTACTACTTTGAAGCTCAGCTTTTAAAAATCTTTACTGAATTCTCAATGTGTATAAGAGATCAAAGTGAATATCAAACCTTTCTTTCCTTTGTTTATGCAACCATGGTAGCCTTATTTACAAATGGCCTCCACCACAGAAACTTTCAATACACCCGGGCAGGGGTCTCCTCCGAACACTTCGGAAATAACTGCCACAGAGCACGATTGCCGGCCTACACATTTCTACAAATAAAAAAACCAATCTTTGTTAGATTCTTTTGAACACCTCAATTGTTATGGAGTGTAATTATTACATAAAAAGGGAAACAATTTACCTTTACAAATACATCCTCGGATTNGTTGTATCAAACTATCATGTCTTTGCTTCTAGCTTATCTCTTAATCCATGAATGGTAGTAGTACTGTTACTACTTTGAAGCTCAGCTTTTAAAAATCTTTACTGAATTCTCAATGTGTATAAGAGAT
>JXCR01020773.1:41865-64961 GCA_002079205.1 Phalaenopsis hybrid cultivar
GGGGCGAAGTAATATTTCGACAGTGGGGCCTGGATTGAGAAAAAGCGTGGCGTGGGATTTTGGTATAAAGCTGTAGAACGGTCTAAAAATTATTTTTTTATTCTATAATTAGTGCTGCATTTGCAAATATATCACTAGGTGTATTAGCGAGTCTTGTTAGCTGGAGCGTGACTTGTTAATGACCGCCTCCTTAGTTGAGAGCTCAATCACAAGCTCAAACCCAAGTTTGAGGCTTGATTCATTGGCTAGCAAGTTGGCTCAACCTGTTCGATTTTGGTCATGTCAATGTATTCTACGCTTAGCTGCCATGACACTTTTTCTCTCCCGTTATTGATCACTTAGATGGCTGTTTTTGGGTGAATTCTCATTATAATTTCATTTGAGCTTGCAAGCTAGCTTATAAGTCCGTCGTTAGTATTTTGAGTCGAGCTTGAGCTCATCATTTGAGCTTGAGCTTATATTTTGATAAAAGAGCCAAGCTTGTAGGCATGACTTGAGCTCGACTTAATTTGTTTACAACCCTATATACCACATAAGTTTTATACATTAATATCTGAATTTTTATATTTCTATACATAGCAATTAAATATTTAATATTATATAAAATGTTATTATTTTTGTTGCATTTCAAAAAATTCATGGCGGTAGAGTGATAAATTATTGTCTTAGTATTGCACGAAGATCTAACACACACAAATAATAGATGTGTAATATGAGAAAACAAAAAGAGTTTTTACGTGCATATGCCCTAGAAGGTAAAAACAATGGGGCTCAGCCTATTCAAAGTAATCAACTATAAACATGTGTATAGGGATACATAGTTTTCTCACAACTGTGAGCGTATAATTACAATCTTACGTCATATATAACACTTGTCCATATGCAATTTATAGAAACTTAAGAAGTTCCAAGAAGAATCATCGTATTTTGAATACGAGGATTGTATGCAGTGGCCCCTGGATCTTCAGCATAGTGTTATATATTATGTTCGTATTTCATATATGACGTTAGCAAGCTGGTTTGCTGAAGGTGGTGAACATGAGTGGTCGGCGGTGGTGATGCCAAATGACGTGCAGCGGTTGACGACTATAAAGACTGAAAGGTATCACTGGGTCTTCAATATGATGCAACACATTATGACCGTATTTGAGATACATTGTTAGCAACAAGTGGTCTCCGACAACAAAGATCAGAGATGACTGAGTGTGGTCGACGACTGCTGATGGGCGGTGTTTGATTGTAGTTTGTGGTCATAGAGGCCAGAAGATATTATTAAGTGTTCAGCCCAGAACATAACTTAGAATGCTTTATCTTTTCTCCTTTTTAATTGAATAGAGTGTTTATAGCCTCTAGGATATGAGCATTTTGGTCTTTTGGCGAATAACATTTCCAGTAATCTAATTAAATGATCCATATTGATCCCTCTTGATCACATGTTTTTTTTTTTAAATAATTTAAGTGTTTTGATGATGTCAAAATTAAGTGAGCTTAGGATTGTTGGATTCCTCTCGTCGAGACGTTCTATTTGAATATAAATTTGTCAAATTTGGAGTTGATTTGACGATACAAGATCTCCAAAATTATTTTTATCACTTGATCTGGGCTTGATTGGATTCAGATCGAACCAATTTTAGTATCATCAGGTTAGTATTGTCGGGATAATTAGTTTGAATATAACCTTATTGAAATCAAGGCCCTAAATGATCTTGAAATTAAATCTAAACTAATTTTCAGTAAAAAAAATATCTTAAGATTTGTGTCAAATGATAATATTTTCCTATGAGCTATCAATTATTAATATTTTTTTGCATGCATGCATTTATAACAATAAAATATTATTTTATTGATAATATTGTAAATATAAATATTAAAATTTAAGTATTAATATAAAAAAAATATAAAATTTGTGTGATATCTGCGTAAATTTTCCTGGTAATCACTTTCATATTATTTATATTTTCACTACCTGTGATATTATATATGTTTTGTAGTGCACACCAACCCTGCATGTGCGTGGGACTCCACAACTGGTTTAATTAAAATAAATGTTCTGTTTCATAAAAAATCGATTGAAAAGGATTTATAAGTCATTATATTGGAGAATGGTATTGCAACGATCCTTCGTCCATGTTTTGCATTTTTAAATGATTGTCGATAACTTTCGGTACCCGGAATGGTTTTAGCATGTGCAGACTATATTTCTTTCTTATATGGAATAATAATAATAATAAAATGCTCTGGAGTCTGCTTTCGAATCAACTGATAAGCTTTATACATTATGTTTTTTTTTAGTCATGGTTGTTTTGCTTTGTCATTTAGAAACTAGAAAATAGGAGCAAATTTAAGATTATTGTGTGTTTGTTTGTTAAAAATTGACCTGACTTTGTTTATTCAACTCTAAAAATCATGATTTAAGTCGACCTGATAAATTTTTAGTTTTTTGTTTGGGTTAGGAATTTAAACTTATTTATTTTTTTGAGTCGGGTTCTAGTTGACACTTAAATTGAAATGAGCTAAAAGTCCTGCTGACCCTAAAATTTATCAGAGATTGACTCGAAATTGAGCCAAATTTGACCTGAATAGCTATTATGCCTTATTTTAAATAGGTTATATGGGTTAGGTTTAGATTAGCGGGTTCAAGTTGGACTTTGTAACCCTTATGCTATTCAAATTTGAGTCAAACGGATTCTGGTTGAGTTAATTTCAAATTAGACGCAAACCTGACCTGCAAACTTGATTTGACACCCTTGTGTGAGAATATATGTGATGCTAGAGGTGATTTAGAAAACACTAGCAAATAAGCTAGTTGGCTTGGTCAAATCTTCAGATAGGAATATATCAGACATGGATCATTAACTGGTATGAAAACATGAACAATAGAGGGTGTCGAAAGTTGCAAAATGTTGAAAAGGAAAGTGATTTTCTTTTTCGAAATCAGGCAATAGAAAATAGTTCACTTTGTCATTCTTTTGATGGAATAGGAAAAAAAAAAACTATGGGTACCGAGGCTCGCGTACCTCAAGAAAACTTGATTTGGATGAATGGGGAAGATGATAGGATGACATATTATACCGAGGCTCGCGTACCTCATGCTCTATGAAGACACCATTCTCTTGACGCTCTACCCAAGGATGATTGTTAATAACAAGATAGCACTGGTGATGAGGAGCACGCATAGAGCGCTCATAATAATAATAAAATTTGATTTGTGCTAGAAGATTTGCAGTATTAGAACAATTAATTAATATTTTAGTATTATTTGAAAATTTAACATGTACTCACATAATTAAAGTGAGAGGTAGAAATGCTAGAAATTTTTACGTGGAAAATTTAAAAAAAGAACAACTACGGGACATAGCCCAACCAAAAATAATCAACTATAACTTGATAAGTACAGGTACAAGTCTTGTCCCACAAGCGGGAATGAGTTGCACGGTTACATTGTTCATATGCGGGAACTTTAATACTCCATCTTCGAAATGCGTCGCTACGTAGTATTTAGGATGCCAGGCTGCTTCTCAACTGCTCAGTGGCGTAGGCCGTTACTCCGCATAGTGTTCCCTTACTCCATGATGTTGGTCGTTACTCTGAACAATGCTTCATTATTATACTATGTTAGTCGTTGTTCAATAATGTGCTTCGTTATTCTGCAGTGTTGGTCTTGTTCAACAATGTGTTTCGGTACTCTGCAACATATGTCGGGATTTCGCGACAGTGGCCGGCAGTGGTAGGAGCAAAAAATGTTTTCCGGATCTTTAGTCCTTTATGGTGTCACAATTGAATGATCTTGGGTTCGTTGGATTCATCTCATTGAGACACTCAATTTAATTGTAAGCTTGTCAAATTTGGATTCCGTTTGACTTTTCAATTGAGCACTAGAAACTCCCAAACATAATTTAACAGCTTGATCTTGTTTTAATTTGACTCTAATTGGACCCACTTTGGTGTCGTTGTGTTCGTTTCGTCGAGCTGGTCAGTTTGATTATAAGTTTATTGAAATCAGAGTTCTAAATAATTTTTAATTGAAATTTGAACATTACTAGTTCAAAAATTATCCTAAGATTCATGCCACCACTCGAGATCCATGTTGGATTACGAAAAATTGTTAATAATTTATTAAAAATATTAATATTTTTTAAAAGAATTATGCTAAATTTAATCATTACGAAAATATAACTAATCATTGATTGTCACAAGTCTATGCTTTTACGGCTTACATGCAAATTCAAAGGCCCAACAATCCAAGAATAAAATACCAAGAAGACGATAATGGATTGATGCTTGCATCATGAAAGCAACTCAAATGAAGTTGCGTCTAGATCTAAATGCCTCGGCAAGTGTCCAAAGATAGTGCACGACTGTTTTTGTGTTAGTTTACTAATTAATTTATATGATTATCATTAGTGTTGTTATTTTGAAAAATGGTTAGTATCATGCCTAAAAAAGTATACTATTTTGATATCTTTTTCATTTGAATTAAATAGCACCCATACCATATTGATCAACATTTATGAACTCGTACTGGTTTAATATATATTTGGTATAGAAATCATTGATTGAATGAACATAAATACAATTAATACATTAATAAGAAATTAATTATTTCTATCTAAACTAAATACTTATTTTTTTCATGATATTATTTTATTTTATATAAAAAAAAATGATCTTATATTGCTAGTTGTAGCTTTCATGTATGTTTGAAGCTCAGGTCTCTTCTATAATGACTATTACGTGTCTTGACCAAAGGAATGAGAGATATTATGTTTGCTTTGCTTTGTACATCCCTCCCAATCCTTACAAATGACTAAAAAGTGATTTATAAGCTAGTACTTCTTTTATAGCCTTTTACTGCTTATCTCATGCTATTACTATATTCCTTAGAATGAATTATGAACCCTTTCTCAAAGTTCATTAGGGAATTTTTGATCTTTCCTAACTTTTTTTCTTTAGTGGTTCAAGATCATGATGTTTATGAGCTTTGGTTCCTTTTTTTTCTTAAGTGCAATAATTCATTAGAGATTTCTACAGTATTAGATATAGTATTTCAAGTTGAATAACACCAATTATATTGTTGGAAAGATGTGTATCAAATCATTTCATTAACTAAAATTTGTAAGCGGTTATGGTGTGCACACTGTCATATCAATAGATTACAACTATAGTGAAGTTAGAGCTTCGAAATGTTCTTACTGTCTTGAAAAATAAAAAATAAATCTATTCTCAATTTAATAACATATAAATTGATGTATGTATAGAAAATTTCTCAAATAAGATAATAATTGTATAATTTTTATTTGAATTTTTGGGATTGAGATTTTTCATGAGAGAATATTTAGATGATTAATTGCATAGCATGTATGATATCAGAGAACTCCTTGCATTTGACCCATTGTTGGTGCTGATTTTCGATCGAATTTAGCATAACTTAGAAAATGAAGGGCGTATTTTGTTATTTTAATGCCTGTAAATGAGTTAATATTGCCTGTACATATTGCAGGAAAATGATTTTAGCATCAAACACTTCCCAATATTTTTGGTGAATTTTCTTAGGAAAACCTTTCTCATTCTCAAGAGTTTCCTTCTCATTCTTATGTGATTCCTTCTCATTATTGAGTGATTCATACTCGTTCTCAACATGTTCTCATTCTCCGAAGGTTCTCTCTTGTTTTGGAGGGGTTTTTCTTAGCGATTCTCCTTTTGCCTCCAGATTGATCCCCATCCTCAATAGAGCCAGAAAAATCATGACATGGTTTATCTCAATCTCATGGAACACCCAATCTAATTACCCGTTATGTTATATGATGATTACAATAAGATTTATGAGTTATAGAATTTAATGTCACAGTCATATCCGTTTGACANAATTGATCTCTATCCTCAATAGAGCCAGAAAAATCATGACATGGTTTATCTCAATCTCATGAAACACCCAATCTAATTACTCATTATGTTATATGATGATTACAATAAGATTTATGAGTTATAGAATTTAATGTCACAGTCATATCCGTTTGACAATATTTTGCGCTTTCATGTACTAATTTTGTATGTAATTATCTTTTAATGATTGGAATCCCATGACCTATATTATTGCTATTATTATTGATGATAATTAATAAGATCATTGCATCTCATCAAATCTTGAGCATAGTATGATCAACTTGTTAATAACTTTGTAACATCGTGCTAATGATTATGACCTTTTAAATCAAAGTCATTGCAGTATTGGCCCAAACTAATGATAGCATTTTTTAAAAGAACCCTTTAGTTGGTGGCTATAGATGTGTATATATTGACACAAAGCAAGCTAGAGTTTGAGAAAGACACCAACTTTGGGAAACCTTAAACATGATCACTCCTTTTTTTAATCTTTGCTCTTCTTTTTCTTACCATTTCTTTCCTCTATAGCATACTGATAATCTATTTTACGACTTACAAGTGATAACAACAAAAATCTTTAGNTTCCCTCCTTTTTTAATCTTTGCTCTTCTTTTTCTCTCCATTTCTTTCCTCTATAGCATACTGATAATCTATTTTACGACTTACAAGTGATAACAACAAAAATCTTTAGGTTGTGCTTTCCACAATGGATATAGGTCAAGCCAATCAAAGCTCTCTAAAATTAGACTTTTTTTTTGCTTTGTTAAGTGCATCTCTCTCTCTCTCTCTCTCTCTCTCTCAATCTTAATTGAGTAATTTCAATTGTAGCGAGTTCTTCTCATATTCCTTAAAACTTAGAAGAGTATTCTTATCTTCCAAGGCAAGTCCATATTTTATCATTAATAGTGATGGCGATCAAAAAGAGCTTCAGATGATTACATGCTTACTCTAATGTACATAAAGAATCCTTAATCATCTCTTCATCCCCACTTTCAAGTAAAATTTCGTCTCCTCACATGTAAACTTGCTTTAGTCCCTATCCCTTAAGGCCTTGGTCATTTATTTTGAAAAAATCACAAGTCTAACATTTATTTATTTTTTCTGATTTAAAAGTCCAAAAGTTATCCATTACATGTTATAATTAGCTTCATGTTTCTTCATAGGTTGTGCCCTCTTCTTAACAATCACAACTATACATAAAATGAACCTTTCTCTTTCTTAGCTATTACTCCATGCTCATTTTACAAATATATCCTTTATTTTATTTTATTTTTCTTTGAGGATTAAAGCAAAGGAGACAAGACATGGGTCATGAATACTAGTAAGAGAAAATCATCTATCAAAATTGATTCGTTGAAGATAAGTACTATTTTTTTCTAGTGTTGTAAATGAACCAAGTTGAGCTCGGTACTACACTGTTCAACCTTTTTCATTTATTTTTTGGGCATTTACATACCGCTCAATTCTTATGCATTTACATATCTAAAATCTAAACATTAATATTTACATTCATGCCATTGTCGACACTATTTTAGGTTGTAGAGTTGTTCGTAAGAAGCTGTCGGTCACCGGAATCGAAATCTCTTTGTCCGCTTCAGAAGGACATTTTAATTTACATATAGGTTTAGGTTTAGAAAAAAATATGAAATCAAACTGATCTCATATTCTTCATAGTTTAAATGAAAGAGCGTTGTACCTCAAACCCTGTATCTATCCCGAAGGATAAACACAAGACTTGATGATGAGACTCGATCAAATAAACTAAGAAATATATGACATCCGTTTGGTAGGAAGAACTAGACCTCATCTAAAAGTGAGGTTAACAACCACTCAAATCTTTAAAATCACATCCAAAATATTACTATCATTATCTTCTTAAAAATGAAATTCACATTTTATATATATAAATTTATGACACCAATGTTTTGTAAAGTGAAAATATAAATTTTTGCCCATTAGATATGTAAATATGTAAAAATTGTGTGGTATGCTTGTAANGTACTAAATATTCGAGTACCACACCTTACACATGGGGGGATTCGAACCCGTGACTTGAGGGAGTTACGATCTTCGGAGAGGCTACTCTACCAACAGATCATGATACTCGTGTGCAAACACAGACACACAGGCACACAAACACACAGAGACACATATATTAGTGTTATTTCGGTTGTTTGGGTAAGTTTAAATATTGATGAGAANGTGTACTAAATATTCGAGTACCACACCTTACACATGGGAGGATTCGAACCCGTGACCTGAGAGGAGTTACGATCTTCGGAGAGGCTACTCTACCAACAGATCACGATACTCGTGTGCAAACACAGACACACAGACACACAAACACACAGAGACACATATATTAGTGTTATTTCGGTTGTTTGGGTAAGTTTAAATATTGATGAGAAAATATTTAAATTTATCTATCTATTTGATATTTTCATCATATATATATATATAAACATATAAGTTATAAGAAAATTTTGATCCGATCATATAAGATAAGTAGATGAATAAAAATTTTAGGTAATCATTAAATGAATATTTTGTTGTATTCTTGGTGGGTTGTTTGTTAAACACAAATGATTGAGCATGTTCCGTGTAATCAAATAAGGGGCATTTACATACAAGTCCACACAATTCTTATGTATTTACATATCTATCAACTAAATATTCATATTTACATACATACCACTCAAAATTTTAACATCACGTCAAAATTACAACCGTCACCAAATTTTTAAAAGTGAAATGCAAATGTTCATGCACAAGTTTATGACATCAAGGTCTTCTAAGTGTTAATATCATACTTTTTTGTTAGATATGTAAATATATAGGAATTGTGTGGTATGTATGTAAATTTCTCAATAAATAAATATAAGCAAGCATTTCATGAATCTATATCAAGTTATTCATATAAATCTCCAAAAGATGACAAATGTTTAAATCAACTTAGTGCAAGAGAGACAAAGAAGGTAAAGCATCTACAATATACATAATTATAAAAAAATTTAAGTATAATTTTTTTAATTACAAATAACAACATATATTAATTTAGTGGGGTGAGGGGCACCCCCTTTCTCATTCCACCACTATTAGTTGTCATGATGTGGAGAATAAATAGGCTGTCAAACTTTCTCTCTTAACACTTGGGTTGGCCCTCTTATGTACTTCCAAATTAGCATTACATGATGCCACTAAACAACCAAAACGACACATCATCAATTAGTCATTCAAAATAGACAAGTAGCACAACAAAATTTACATAAGGTAGGTGCACCCAAAAACACTCATTTCATTGATAAAGCGTGTCATTATGTTCTTTGTTTGTTTTTTTCTTTTGGTTAATAAGGAAATAAAGACAATAGAAGTGATCACACTTTGGATAACTTGTTATCATTTCTCTCGTCCTCTCTCGGTTGTTTCTTCGCTCTTTTTGAGGCCAAAGTCTTGGCACGAGAAACCTGTCATTCCACCTTAGCCATTCTACCATGCTTATCGAGAGCCAATGTCTTGTTGATAGCCGTAGACTCTAAATATTACCAGATGTATAAAATCTCTTTTTTGATCATGTTAATCTCCGACTGCACTTTGGGCGAAATGTTCGCCTTGGCCTTCAGAAAGAGGATGGCGTCAAATGTTATTGGGACAACCAACCATTTTTTGAAAAAAAAAAAACAAAATAAAACTTCAACTTCCAATCTTTTATCTTTTTCTCAAGATGATGAAAGTGAAACTGACACATGAACAACAATTGAACACACCCACCTGAGGTATAGTTATATGGAGATTGGATATTTGAAAAAGTATATCGACCAAACGATCCCCTTCTGACAAGCCAGGACCATGAAAGCCAATAGAGTTGCTATTGAAATTGACATTACTTGCATGGGGACAACCCCATACTAGCTAAAAATGGCACATAACTCCTCATACAATAAGAACCAGAACACCAACTTGTTCTCCTTTACAATATTCGCCCTTTCTTGTGGAGCGGAAACCCCGAGGTGAATGGTCATGAATGTGGCCCGATTAATACTCTGATACTTCGGCTTGGGACATCTTAGATGATACAGAAAGAGGGGTCGTTACAAACTCACGAGAAGAATAGTGAAAAGGGACGCGAGGGACTGCTTCTCAATGATGAGGGGCCATATCTCAATCAAAGGAGGAAACAAAAGCTCAACAATTGAACATATCGCCTCAAATACGATTGGCTCATGAGGGTGAAGTCGCATGAACGATGGGGATCAACGGACACCAGAAAGGAATGCCACTAGAGGTCATTGCGAGGATTGCACAATTACAACCGTCTGATAGGTACATGCGACCACAAATGGAGTGCATCCCGTAACTACCCAAGATGAGCCAGCTCGAATCGAAGGCAAGCCTCTCCTCTTCTTTCCCATAAGTTTCCTTCTTCGCTCTTTCTCATGGTGTCTCTTGATTCTATCCGGTGAACAAGTCACGAAGTAAAACTTTGCTCGAAAGGGAAGCTTGGGACTTCAGAAGTTTATCTACCATAGGACATTTTTTCAAGAGGACAATTAGGACACTGAGAAAAGGAAACACGGATCAAGCAAAATTGGGAATGCAACATCCCCTATTTATAAACGATCACATGCACATAAATCAAGGAAGTTTTAATCATCTAATGTTATTTAATAAGAATCAAACTTCTACCGAACTTAATTCCCTCGTTCTTATTGCATTTACAATCTAATAATATATGAGAGAATCAAGAAACTGAAGTATGTTTGATTAAAATATGCTTTAGGGCACGTGTCAAGGTATCAACCCCAACGAGCATTACGATCCGTCAAATCGATGGGGACCGAATGAATCAATCGACTGAACCAAGAAATTCCGATCGAGCAGAAAGATGAATGATTTTCGATAAGTATCATCTCACCAACTTATTGGTCGAAGGATATGAAAATTTGTCAAGTAATAGCACAATTATACTTATGGCTACCCCAAAGACAACTAGTGACAACCAATCGACAACGTAAAACAGCTGGGGCATAATCCACATTTAAAAAAATGTTAAAATATATTAGTCAAAAATATTATTTTGTATGGATGTTGAGCAAAATTAATTATAATTATTAAAAAAAAAAAAACAATTATATATAAAAATAGAAGTGAATTCTTTACCTCTTCTAATTCAAAATTCTAATTTCGTCACTAAATATTCTTTCTTCCGTCTTTTGGTCGTCTGATTTGATTAGCCCTGTCATCCACCGTCCAAAAATTATCTAGATATATTCTTTATGATATTTTAATTATGGAAGTTTTTACCTACATATTACTCGATTTTTATGTATTTACATATCTACCTCCTAACTTCAATTTTTTACACACATACCACCTTAGCTAAGCATGGAAAGTGTATTTTTGGGTGGTATAAATGTAATAAAAATCAAATTTTAGGTGCTAGTTATGGAAATACGGGTGGTCTGTATGCCAATTTAATTACTTTTATGATGAGACATCTGTGATTAATAGAAATCATACCTACTAATATGTTGTATTAATCCCAAGATCAAATATAATGAGTATAAAATTCATTAATCAATTAGTCTACAATCCAGGCCACAAAAGTTCCCCAAAAGCAGGCCTAAAGATCGAGTCAATCGAACATATGACGATCGGCCCATAGCAAACCAATCGAACCACGATATAACGACCGATCGAACCATGATGTAACGATCAGCTGGAAGCCAACGAGGCAAATCAAGGAAAAACTATCATCGTTAACCACCGATTGTCAGGTCTCAAATCGATCGGATGAACACACTTGTCATTTAATAGATTTGAGAACCTCCTCAAAAAACGACCATTAGAAGTTAAACTTATAATTATAACATGAGTGCCCTAAAAAAACATTAATTAGAGGATAAACTTACAATTATAACATCTACTCGTCATTTAATATTTTGAGAATCTCGTCAAAAAACTAAAAATTATTATATCAGGACACCTGATGCAAAGTTGCATTAGGTGTCCAATAATTGAGTGCCATGTGACAACTCAGGCACGAATCGTGTATATGTTAGTGGACCCAAAATCACCACGTGATCCTCTGTTGTTGGATACCTGATGCAATAATTTCTCCGCTCTAAAAAAACACAGATGTCCAAGTCTCGTATCATATTGTCAAACGCATGGCGTGTTAAGCCGTAAATATTTTCTCAAAGGATAGGAGTTATATGGCATGATTTTTAGGTGAAAGCCATAAAATGAAAAAATACAAGGGGTGTTTGTGCCAAATTGATTTACCCCTAACTTATAAAGACAATCAGTGTAAATTACCAATTTGCCCACAAGCCTCCGGCGGCTTTAAATGGCACCTTCACCGCAGATCCTCCACAGCTTCCCGTTTTACAGGGAAATTTGAAAACAGTTTTTCAATTTCTTACCTCCANCTATTAGTTGTCATGATGTGGAGAATAAATAGGCTGTCAAACTTTCTCTCTTAACACTTGGGTTGGCCCTCTTATGTACTTCCAAATTAGCATTACATGATGCCACTAAACAACCAAAACGACACATCATCAATTAGTAATTCAAAATAGACAAGTAGCACAACAAAATTTACGTAAGGTAGGTGCACCCAAAAACAGTCATTTCATTGATAAAACATGTCATTATGTTATCTGTTTGTTTTCCTTTTAACATAAGGAAATAAAAATAATAGAAATGATCACACTTTGGATAACTTGTTATCATTTCTCTCGTCCTCTCTCGGTTGTTCCTTCGCTCTTTTTGAGGCCAAAGTCTTGGCATGAGAAACCTGTCATTCCACTGTAGCCATTCTACCATGCTTATAGAGAGCTAATGTCTTGTTGATCACCGTAGACTCTAAATATTACTAGATGTATAAAATCTCTTTTTGGATCTTGTTAATATTCGGCTGCACTTTGGGCGAAATGTTCGGCTTGATCTTCAGAAAGTGGATGGCGTCGATTGTTATTGGGACAACCAACAATTTTTTGAAAAAATAAAATAAAACTTCAACTTCCAATCTCTTATCTTTTTCTCAAGATGATGAAAGTGAAACTTACACATGAACAAAAATGGGACACACCCACCTGAGGTATAGTTATACGGAGATTGGATATTTGAAAAAGTATATCGACCAAACGATCCCCTTCTGACAAGCCAGGACCATGAAAGCCAATAGTGTTGCTATTGAAATTGACATTACTTGCATGGGGACAACCCCATACTAGCTAAAAATGACACACAACTCTTTACACAATAAGAACCAGAACCACCAACTTGTTCTCCTTTATAATACGCCCTTTCTTGTGGAGCGGAAACCCTGAGGTGAATGGTCATGAATGTGACCCGATTAATACTCTAATACTTTGGCTTGGGACATCTTAGATGATACAGAAAGAGGGGTTGTTACAAACTCGCGAGAAGAATAGTGACAAGGGACGCTTCTCAATGATGAGGAACCATATCTCAATCAAAGGAGAAAACAAATGCTTAGAAAGAAGTTACAAAGGAAAGGAAAGTATCTCCACAACCATTAAACCCATTTTATAGGGTTTGAGTGAATCCCAACCGTCGCGAGTCAAAATAGAAAGTGACCACCTAGAAAAACTTAAATGGAAAATAAAAATGCAAAAATCAACAACATGGAGGAAGAAAGAAGGTTATACACAGGTTCGAAGCTGGCTTATCCCAGACATAACTCAGCTGAACCAGTATTTGAAACAAAAATTCACCACTAGGCTTGAACTAGCCAAATGGACATCATTTGCTTTATTGCCGAAATCTCCTCTTAAAACAGCTCCACACGGGCTGACACAATACTTGCTTTCGAGCTTCGCTAAAAACTGGCTTCACAAGCAATTGAGCTCTAAATCTCGGCCAACCGACAAGCCAACTTCTCGCGATCCTCCTGGATTAATCGCGTTTTCCCCTCTCGTGTCTTGATAAAAAATGAGAAATCTCTGTGGTGGTCGACAAAACCACCTTCGCGGGAACTCCACCTAAACCTGGTTGAGTCTCATCATCTGTTATACCTAAAGCAATTCCTAAAAGCGATTCTGGTCGACAGCAAAAACACACCCATGGCTTTAATGGCCTCAAATACGGTTGGCTCATGAGGATGAAGTTGCATGAACGATGGGGATTGGCGGGCACCGGAAAGGAATGACGCTAGAGGTCATTACGAGGATTGCAAGTGGAGCTATGTTGGGCGACTGCACAATTACAACCATCTGATAGATACATGCAACCACAAATGAAGTGCATTCCGTAACTACCCAAGATGAGTCAGCTTGACTCGAAGGCAAGCCTCTCCTCTTCTTTCCCATAAGTTTCCTTCTTCGCCCTTCTCATGGTGTTTATTGATTCTAACCGGGGAACAAGTCACGAAGTAAAACTTTGCTCGGAAGGGAAGCGTGGGACTTCAGAAGTTTATCTATCATAGGACATTTTTTCAAGAGGACGATTAGGACAGTGAGAAAAGGAAACACGGATCAAACAAAATTGGGAATGCAACATCCCCTATTTATAAACGATCACATGCACATAAATCAAGGAAGTTTTAATCATCTAATGTTATTTAATAAGAATCAAACTTCTACCGAACTTAATTCCCTCGTTCTTATTGCATTTACAATCTAATAATATATGAGAGAATCAAGAAACTAAAGTATGTGTGATTAAAATATGCTTTACGGCACATGTCAAGGGATCAACCCCAACGAGCATGAAGATCCGTCAAATCGATGGGGACCGAATGAATCAATCGACTGAACCAAGAAATTCCGATCGAGCGGAAAGATGAATGATTTTCAATAAGTATTTTCTCGCCAACATATCGGTCGAAGGATATGAAGATTTGTCAAGTAATGACACAATTATACTTATGGCTACCCCAAAGACAACTAGTGACAACCGATCGACAACATAAAACAGCTGGGGCATAATCGACATTTCAAAAAATGTTAAAATGTAAATGGATATTTTGGGAGAAACATAGAAATATATTAATAATGTTGTATTCTTAAGCCTACTCTCTCTCCTCTTATGTTCTATTTTTTGGATTCACACACAAATCGAAGTCCAACAATATATTAGTCAAAAATATTATTTTGTATGGATGTTGAGCAAAATTAATTATAATTATTAAAAAAAAAACAATTATATATAAAAATAGAAGTGAATTCTTTACCTCTTCTAATTCAAAAATCTAATTTCGTCACTAAGTATTCTTTCTTCCGTCTTTTGGCCGTCTGATTTGATTAGCCCTGTCATCCACCGTCCAAAAATTATCTAGATATATTCTTTATGATATTTTAATTATGGAAGCTTTACATACATCTTACTCAATTTTTATGTATTTACATATCTACCTCCTAACTTCAATTTTTTACACACATACCACCTTAGCTAAGCATGGGAAGTGTATTTTTGGGTGGTATAAATGTAAAAAAAATCAAATTTTAGGTGCTAGTTATGGAAATAAGGGTGGTCTGTATGCCAATTTAATTACTTTTATGATGAGACATCTGTGATTAATAGAAATCATACCTACTAATATGTTGTATTAATCCCAAGATCAAATGTAACGAGTATAAAATTCATCAATCAATTAGTCTACAATCCAGGCCACAAAAGTTTCCCAAAAGCAGGCCTAAGGATCGAGTCAATCGAACATATGACGATCGACCCACGATGTAACGATCAACTGGAAGCCAACGAGGCAAATCAAGGGAAAACGATCGTCGGTAACCACCGATTGTCAGGTCTCATATAGATCGGATGGCCGCACTTGTCATTTAATAGATTTGAGAACCCCCTCAAAGAACAAAGATTAGAAGTTAAACTTATAATTATAACATTCATGCCCTCAAAAAACATTAATTAGAGGATAAATTTACAATTATAACATCTACTTGTCATTTAATATTTTGAGAACCTCGTTAAAAAATTAAAAATTATTGTATCAGAACACCTGATGCAAAATTATATCAGGTGTAACATCAGGTGTCCAATAACAAAGTGTCATGTGACAACACGGGCCCGAACCTAAATATTTTCTCAAAGGATAGGAGTTATAAGGCATGATTTTTAGGTGAAAGCCATAAAATGAAAAAAATACAAGGGGTGTTTGTGCCAAATTGATTTACCCCTAACTTATAAAGACAATCAGTGTAAATTACCAATTTGCCCACAAGCCTCCGGCGGCTTTAAATGGCACCTTCACCATCACCATCACCGCAGATCCTCCACAGCTTCACGTTTTACAGGGAAATTTGAAAACGGTTTTTCAATTTCTTACCTCCACCGGAGCAGGGAGATGGCGGCGGCACCGACGGCGAAGATTCGCCGATCGCNGTTTAAGAAGATGGAATTTGATGCGTTGGAGATATGAAGGATTGCGATGATAATTAGTGTCATTATTTTTTGGTCCCTCTGGAAATTTTCATAAGTTATTTAAATAATAAAAATCAAATGGTTTTCTCTCTCTCTCTTAAGAAGGATGTTGAAATTTAATAGATGAGCATGAGTGAGTAACAAGGTGACATATAATTTAGTTTCTTTTTTGTGGCTTTCTTTAGGGTGTTACATTGATGTCTCTTTCTTTTAGAAGAAAATATTATGTCTGGACAGCGAACTCAATATATTAGAGCTATTTTTTTCTCTTCCGCCACTTCCGGCATATTGAGTCCGTTGTCTAGACGCATGTTGTGTTCGGATTCCGGACATCATAAAAAACATTACTTCTGGACAACGGATGCGATATACCAAAGTCATTTTTTTTCCTCCTCTGCTCCTTCTGATATATTGCTCCCGTTGTCCGGACCAGCTTGTGTCCGGACTCCAGACACAATTTTTTTTCTTCTTCCAAGAAATATTGCGTCTGGACGCGATACATTGGAGTTCTTATACATAGGCTTGAGATGAAACCTTGCAAATCTTAAGGTAATGTTTGGTTGTAGTGCCGGATTTAAATTAAAAAGGATTTATCAAATCCAACAAATCTGACGAGTCGTGATAAGAATGAAGATTGCAAGCAATGACGGTATAAATCTTTTAAATTTGTTTCTCTATGTTTGGGGCAGTGATGCGGCTAAAAACTATGTTTTCTCATCAGATCTGACTACCTACAGTCGCTGTCGTTTTTTCAAAAAAAGAAATTTTTTTTTTTTTGCAATAGTAATCGCAGTTTTTTGAAAAACTTCTTTAGCAGTTTACATCTGCTTTTTAAAACAATACATTTGCCCAAATAGACTTTTATTAAATTCAAACTTACGTCTCAAAAGAGACAAAACGACAATAGAAAAAGATGGAAAGAGAAGAAATTCAATTTGACGGAGCGTTGGATTTAGTTTTTATTTTTTTGGTGTTTGATTAAATTTATGTTAAATTCATGATTAAATTGTGTTAAAAGTATGCTACCAAAGACCTCTTAAAGAATTTTTTGCTTAGAGTGATTTGGGGAATAAAAGTAAATTTGATGTGTGAAGATCGTGCCGTTGCAAGAGATCCTGAGGGTAGGGGAGTCGAGCAAAATAGTAATCATTTTGCTTGTTGACATCCAAATCATGAGGCATTTTGCTCGTTGAATTTGAGCAGTGGTCAGTTTGGATTCACCTGACATTGGCTCCCCAATTGTCTTCCTTGGTGGAGGATATACATAAGAGGAGTCCGAGCCCTGCTAGTATACACTTAACCTGATGAAGCGGAAGCTGGTAATCCTGGGTCCGACCGATTGTCTTTGTTACTTCTAACATATTCACCAGAAGTGTTTCTCGAGCTCTAGCTTTGCTACTGCAGCGATCCTCAAGGAAGAAAAGCATCTAGCAGAATCCTTTTCAGCCTTCTCAAGGCCTTCCAACTGGTAATTGGGGGACCTCGTGATAGCTCACCCGTGGGAGAAGCCACAACACCGCTATCACAAGGGCTTCCAATTTCCCGAAAGGTTGAGAAGGCGGAGCTTTCGATTTCCGGAAAGAGCGAGGAGTGTGCATCTTTCTTTATTTTATATAACTGTTGAAGTTGATATGTAATATAGAGACTCAAGTTATATTATGCCTGTTGTTATCTGTATCTTCTCTTCACTTTGGGTGAGTTACCCGAGCCAGGTGTACATTAGATTTGTAGGGGCTTGCTCCTCTTCCAGCTTCTGTTAGCTTTATATATACTTTAGTTTATATGAGTATTGGCACGTTGCCATTTTTATGGGTATAATATGTTTAGATCGGCTCTACTCCATGTCCTAGAGACTTCTTTACCTTTGATTAGCTTGTAGGCATCTGGTCTGACTTGTTCTTTGACAATATTTGGTTTGATCCATGAGGGGTCAAGTTGCTTGAGCTTCTGGTTGCAAGCTAATGCATCAGCCTTCTCTAGGACTAGCTCGCATGCTTTAAATTATCGTTCTTTGACTTGCGAGTTATAATATTTAGATGTTCTCGTTTTTTACTTCCTCTTATCGTACTGAGGATTAATCCGCCCCGGTCGAATAAGCAAAACGAATTGATCCGCCCCGAAGTAGCTAGTTGGAACGTTCTGCTTAATCTTTAAAATCTTTCAAATCTTCCTAATTTTAAGAGCCATTTGATTTTTGCTCGAAATATAATGCTATGTAAAATGAATGTGATATAATATATTGCATTAGAAATAGTTTTGAATTGTTTGAACCACTTTAAAATAAACATAGGACTTTATATTTTTTTATTGGATTTGGAGTAAATTAATAATAATATATTTCAAATATATATATAAAGTATTACTGGCGGGTGGTGGGCGACGTTTAGTGGTGGCAGTTTCAAGGAGGCCGGCAGCCGCGACATCGGGCAGGAGGTTGACGTCGGTTGCGGGTGGGAGGCGGCGGCGGCAATGACAGCGAAGGTGGTTAATAATAGTGGGGTGGGTGGCAGACGCTGGAGGCGACATACGATGATATGCAGTGGGTGGCGATGGTGGGCACTAAGCAGTAGATAACGAGCGACAGAGGGGCTGCGATGGCCAGTGGACGTTGGTTGGGTAGTCTGTTGGGGTGGGCAAGTAGCGATGGGCGGTGGTAGGCTATCGACGACGATGACAACAATGGGCAAGCAAGCAATAGTGACGGCGACTGACAATATGTGACCCGACCGATAGCATTTTACGTTAATGAATAGTATAAATATCAATTTACGTCAAATTTATTAAATCCTAAATTCATTCATATATATTATATTATATTTTTAATTTTTAGTGCCAAATAATTAATTTCTAATTTTTTTTTTCAAAGAATTAAAGTAAACTGCAAATTATTTCAATCGAACATCACCTTGATTTTAGATAATTTCTGCTATTATTTATCCACACGATGCTCCTTTGATCTTAGTGTATACAAAATGGCCACGCCTCCTCTCTCCGTCCCCCAGCCGGCTCTTAAGATAGGTCCACCGACGGCGATCTTATCACCGCCGTCCTCATGGCCTCTTCAATAGCATCTTCCCTCTTCCGTCCTTTCATCACTTTCCGGCTTGCTTCCGGCGGCGGGGCTGGCTTTGGAGTTCCCCCTCGGCGGCTCTTCCTCGGTCTGGGGGCGTCGTTTCTCGATCAGCTCCGACGAATGAGTTCCAGCAACAGCAGCCGCTCACTGACAGCACTGGCCTGGCCGAAGCAGGGAGTCTCTCCAGTGGAACAGGTGCGGTTCTAGGAAGCGCACAACATTTTAGGGTTTTGAATTTTGATCTCGTGGAAGGCGGGGAAATTTTACCTTACTGCCTTTCTGGTTCTAGGTTCTGAAGGACGTTGAATGGCCGGAGAAGTTTCCCTTTAAGGACGAGGATTTCAGCCGCTTCGATGAGTACTGAAGCCTCGAAACCCACTGGTTTGGATTCTGCGTGGTATTGAATATTGATGTTCAGTGTTTGACCAGGAAAATATTGTTAACGTCGCACATGTTCGAGAAAACAATTTTGTTCTCTAATTGTACTAATTTTTATTGTTGGAAATTAAATAAGTCTTTGATTAACAAGCTGAGCGTGACAAAAATAAGAATATGATGATAGATTTGTGGTCAAAATAGGAATGCTAGATTGAAAAATGATTATATACGAGAGATTGTGCTTTTAACAGTATTTGAAGATAATGGCTGCGTGTAGGATTTAGTAAATCCGGTAAATCCGGATTTATAAATTCCAGTGTTGATAAATCCAAAAAGATGTTTGGTAAGATTTAACTTAAATCTGCTTAAGTCTGCTTAAATTCATCTCTTTTGTTTGGCATTTTGTTAGGATTTAGTTTTCTTGTGCACTAATTATGTGTAATCCATGTAAAAATTAGATTTAGTAAATCTGGATTTACATCAAAAAATTAATGTAAGGAGAGAATTTGGTTTAGCCAACTGTCTTATTTATGCGTTATTTCATGTTTGGATGGATTTAGGTTAAAATCGCTCCTAAATCTTATTAATCTTAGGCTATCAAACACCGCCTTAGGTAGTTTAAATGTATACATTAAAGAGTAGATGATGCACGAATGTGATAAGTAAATAAAATTATTATCAAAGGATTTGGGTTGATTGAATAAGTTGTGCAAATTGATTTGTGTAACACAGCTTTGTCACCATGCAACACCGAATGAATGGAGCATGATGATTCATAAAGCTAACCCCAAATAGTTGGGATAAANTGTAAAAATTAGATTTAGTAAATCTGGATTTACATCAAAAAATTAATGTAAGGAGAGAATTTGGTTTAGCCAACTGTCTTATTTATGCGTTATTTCATGTTTGGATGGATTTAGGTTAAAATCGCTCCTAAATCTTATTAATCTTAGGCTATCAAACACCGCCTTAGGTAGTTTAAATGTATACATTAAAGAGTAGATGATGCACGAATGTGATAAGTAAATAAAATTATTATCAAAGGATTTGGGTTGATTGAATAAGTTGTGCAAATTGATTTGTGTAACACAGCTTTGTCACCATGCAACACCGAATGAATGGAGCATGATGATTCATAAAGCTAACCCCAAATAGTTGGGATAAAGCTAATGATGATCATTTTGTAAGATACCATGAATTGATGTTGTTTAAATCTTTAATCTTTTACCGTTTTTTTGTTCCTTGTGAGCTTGTGGACATATTCTACAATTGTTTAACTGATGGCCCTGCAATATATCTTAAAATATTGTTCTTTAATCTTTGCTTTCTTTTTGTCTCTTGTAAACTTGTAAAAATTTCCAACAATTTGCTTTAGACCTTCTAATGTTTAGTTTAGTGGGTTTGAAATGCATTTTAATGATGTTTCTCAATGAATTGACAGGTCTTTGGACTCTTTGTTCTACTCTGAACCTCGTTTTGTCACACATATAGATGATCCGGCTATTTCTGCCCTTACGAAATTCTACTCTAAGGCGCTTCCCTCAAGTAATACACCAGGGGTGTGCCTTCTTGATCTTTGCAGCAGTTGGGTAAAGTTTTCATTAAGCTCCACAACTTTTATTTTTTTGGAAGATTTACACATATACCCNCTATAGAGCATTACACTGCAAATAAAGTCCAGGGGCATTTACATGCATGCCACCTAATTCCTATGTATTTACATATCTAACACAAACTTTACTCTTTTATGTTTATATCACTCAATTCTTTCACATCCCATAAAAAAAACATCACTATTTTAACTTCTAAAAAGTGAAATACATATTTTCATGCATAAGGTGCCATATATGTAAAAGTTGAAGTTTAGGTGTTAGATATGTAGATACATAAGTATTGACTGGATGTATGTAAATCTTCCTTAGGTTATTTACAAGGTCATTTACATACATCCCACCTAATTCCTATGTATTTACATAATACATATGTAACACCTGAACTTTACATTTTATATTTTTACCACCCAATTCTTTGACACCACATAAAAAAATAATACATGAATTGTATGTTGTGTGTATGTGCGTGTGTAAAAGGAAGCTTTGTCAGATATGTAAATATATAGATATTCCTATTCATATTGATCACAAAATTGCGAAACAGCTTCTCAAATCNAGTGTTTTTAAAAACATGAACCAACATGAATTGCTATCTATTCCTTAGGGATCTGCTTAAAATTTGGGGCGTTTACATACATACCTACCAATTCCTAGGTATTTACATAACTTAAACTTTGCTATTTTAACTTTTTAAAAGTGAAATGCACCTTTTCATGCATAGCTAAGGTGGTATGTATGTAAATTTGAAGTTTAGATGTTAGGTATGTAAATCTTCCTAAACTTTTCCTATACAGATATAACTTAGAGACCTTTCAATCATCGTCGTCTTTTTCTATGTATTACCGGAGGAACCATGTAAATTGTTCGCTTGTTGTATGAAATTGAGTTGAAAGGATACATATTATGATCCATGTAAAGGGCATTTTTTGCATTTCGTATCACATAAATAATATCACCATTTTAACTTTTAGAAAGTGACATACATCCTTTCATTCATAGGTAAGGTGGTATATATGTAAAAATTGAAGTTAAGGTGTTAGAGACGTAAGCACATAAGAATTGAGTGGTATTTATGTAAATCTTTCATTTTTTTTTTTTGTACCTCGTTGTTGTTTATAGGAGTTGGGGTAAAAGAGGGGGGTGGCGTGGTTCTTAAATGCATACAGACTATAATTAGAATTCATGGCTGTCATAAGGATTGTATAATAGGTATGTATGGCTGTCATAAGGAGAGTATAAATGTATGTATTACCATTGATTACCTTCTTTATGTCTTTTTTGTATAAATACTTTCCATATATTTGTTTCCAATGAAGGAAATCATTTGTAATATTTCTTTTTTACTTGGATTATTTATGGAAACTTTCTGCTGTTTCTTTTCAGGTTAGTGTTGATTATTTGACCAAACCAATTGATGTTTTCAAGGAAATGCACCGAATTCTCAAGCCAGAGGGTTTGGCTATAATGAGGTAGCACATAGTTATTATTTATTTGCTGGGTCGTTTACATACATACTACTCAATTCTTATGTATTTACATACCTAACACCTAAAATTTGATTTTTTTTTTCATTTATACCACTCAAATCTTTCATATCACGTTAAAAATACCACTTTTTTAATTAGTGAAATGTGAAATACACTTGTTCATGCATATGTGAAGTGCCATATATTTAAAAATTGAAGTTTAGGTGTTAGATATGTAAATTCATAATAATTGAGTGATATATATATATATATATATATATA
>JXCR01020773.1:77952-99669 GCA_002079205.1 Phalaenopsis hybrid cultivar
CTTTTACATAGATAGCATACAATTCTAATGTCTTCACATATCTGACACCAAAACATTCATATTTACAAATAAAGCACTCAAATCTTGAATATCACATCAAAAATAGCACTTTCACACTTTTTAAAAGTGAAATACAACTTTGCATGCATAGATTTAAAGCATCAAAGTACTATGCATGTAAATATGGTGTTAAGACGTGTAAATACAGAAGAATTCTGTACTAGGTATGTAAACTTCCCTATCCTTAAAAAAAATTACATACATACCACACAATTCTTATGTATTTACACATCTAACACCAAAAGTTTGATATTCACACTTATAGCACTTTAGTGTCATAAACTTTTACATGAAAATGTGTATTTCACTTTTAAAAAGACAGTGACGGTGGTATTTTTGAGGTGATGTTAAATATTTGAGTGACATGCATGTAAATATGAATATTTAGGTGTTGGATATGTAAATATATAAGAATAGTGTGATGTGTAAGTGAACACGCCAAATACCTACAGTTATTATTTTGTCGAGGGACTTAACTGATATTATAGCAATCTATAGCTTGTCCTTATCCGGGATTGTAGCTATCTGGGGCTTCTACTTCCATAAACGGGGCGGTAGCAACCTGCCCCTTTATCTTTATTTTGGACTATAGTCAAACGAGACTTTTCTTATCTTATGGTTTGACCACGGTTAGATCAATATAGTAAAATTCCCAGTACTTATCTATGTTACATATTTCAAGTTTCTATAAATAAGAAGGTGTTCCCATGTAAAAAGGTTTTAGCTTGAATAAAATTTAATTTTACGGATATAGTGTTTTCTTCATCCTTAGGTATTTCAATTCACAAGGTTTGACACATTAAATTTTCTTCCAATTTCCTGGGAATTGATTGATAGTGTAATTGATGCAATTTCAGATTTACTGTATATCTAGCTTCATGTATATGTATTATGGTAATTTCCATGGTTCACTTTTCTCATGTTTGATTTCATTAGGGCATCAAAACTTGTTAACAAAAATCAGGTTATGATTTGTTTATATTCATCACCTTTAGAAGTAATTAGTTGCTCACGATAGATAGTTCGCTTTCCCATGAGATTTGAATGCTTATTATGGTATTTATTTCTTTAATTGTTTGCATAAAATATAAAAAAATCTATTAGAAAAAATATCACATATCTACTCATCTTGAAAATCCTAAACTCTAAGATATCTTATATCAAATGTGATGACAGAGCTAGATTCTCTTGATTATTTGTAGCTTGTATCCTTATTGAGATAGACATTTCTATCCTTTAGCTTAGAGGAATAGATTTATACTTCTTTAAATGGCTATTGTCAAAAAGTAAAATTCCAAGGTTTGCTCCAAGATATTACAAATCATGCAAGTTTTTTGGCCATAATTTTATTGCTTGTCACCAGAATTAAGGAAATGGTCCTTGAAGGTTCATCCATTAATGTTAGCATTCCTTAAACGAAAAAAAAGATTGTGCGGTTAATACTCATAATCAATTGAGGTCTTCTAGTTTGTTGGGTGCTACTCTTTTGCTTGATCCCCTTGGGTTATTCTTATGATCTGAATATCACTCGAGATTCATGTCCCGGCTTAGTGCATTTTCATGTCGTTAATGGTTTGTTGGTGGGTAATGCCTCTCTACTCCTCCAACTTTGGAAGTTGGTCTCCTGATTTTCCTAGAGTTATGCTTACGCCGGATTTTTGCCAACCTATTGAGGATCTTACTGCTACTTCTAGTACTTATTCTCCCATCGTTATTGCAGTCATGCTCACCAATGCTACAAGAGGTTGTTTGAGAGTTTTAATTATTCTAACTCGATTCAATCTCAATATAATATTAGAATTTGTTGATTCATTGTATGGAAGATTTTACTTTGTATCCTCTCATTGAGGTACTAGTTGAAAGGAAGTATTTTGGCATTCTCCCAGATTTACTAACTTCTAAGTCAGACGTAATAACTCCCTCAATGATTTTGGAATTCTGAACTTAGCTTAAGTCTGAGTTGGCATGATCCACTTCTCGTAGATGTCTTTGGTCTCTTAATGTTAAATAAGTTTAATTTGATGCATTTTCCTTTACTTTTTTCTTTTGGGAGATGTCTTTTACAACTGCATTATTATGCAGCCTCTTCACTCGCTTGTTATAAAATTTTGTTGCTTTAAAAAAAATGGCTTCAGAGTTTACAATTGCATCACAGTGTCTTCTAGATGCAGGACATAATAACAAGGATAGTTAACTGAAAAACAAAATGAAATAATTTAAACAAAATTAGTTTAGCCATGACACATGACAATTTCTACATGATTATTCTGAGATTAAAAGTCAAATTTCTATATTTCATGGATACATAATCCAAGGTTATTTTCACTAGGGATAGAAAAACTGAAGAAATTATTTAGTGATACAATATGAATAATTCCAATATGATAAATATTTAAAAACAAAAAATAATGGTATCGCTAAGTATATTTGATGGAGGCATTTCATTGATTATTTTCATGCAATTTCTTTTTTTTTTCAAAATTTCTCAGGATATTTTAAGGCACAAAAGAAAAAAAAAACCAACGAGAAATCAATATAGTGGGGCGCAGGTAAGATGACAACAAGCAGGAATAGGGAATATACATATCATCTTAGGATGAGTTACAATCGAAGCATGTTCTCTCATTAGAAACAACTCTAAAAGGGAAAAGAGGGACGCTGACAACTGTCTAGATAGAAATCTTAGCAAAAACCGCAACCCTAGACAATACCACATATATTTATAATAAATAAAATAGGGAGGGGAGGGGAAAAGACGGTAGATCCCGGCCCATTAGAATGTTGGCTGGTCCAACCTCCCTGCTGTATTGATACTCACATGTTGGACCGACCGTTCCAGCCTTCAGTCCTGCATCAATCTCCCGAGGTTAGGGGAGCTTCGACTTCATTCGTCGAAGCTTTTGGCTGCATGTTGACAGTGATAGAGTTACTGTAATCGTCTAGGGCTAAAGGATCTACAGTGGTCCGAGAAGCACCTCGATCCCATTGACGATTGCACTATCCCCCAAAACACTGGGGGGGTTTTCTCCATTTGAGAGCATACATCCATATCGATCCACTCTCTTAGGGGTTCACTACTGAACTGAACTAAGTCTACATGTATCGCATATACTGTTGAATACTCTCAAAGTAATCCATGATCGACTCAACTAGATTTGAAGTGAGAGTAGCCATAACTTCTCCGAATGGTGGTGGCCAAGGTGGTAAGATATCGATCGTGATATCCTGAAATGCTCTCTATCGTGACTATCCCATGTCTGGAGCCTATGTCTCAGTTCTATCTTCTGTCGTCAACAAAGCCAGTCCCACCGATGCTGCTCTGCTGGCAAGGGTTCCTGTGATATGATGTTCCACCAAAGGAATAAGGACCATGCACTTCCCATCCTTAGTAAAGGTATAGGTGTTTCTAAATCCTTTGTGCTGAGTCCTGCGGGTCAAATTGTCACAATCTCCCCAATAAAAGATGACAACCATCCATGAAGACTACATCGCACCACACTTGATCGTGCAGCTGCAGTTGGCTCTTAATCGAAAACACTACTAGGCACCTTCGGTCGATGTTGACTTTTTTCTCCTTTAACCAAGTCAGANTTCAAATTGTCACAATCTCCCCTATAAAAGATGACAACCATCCATGAAGACTACATCGCACCACACTTGATCGTGCAGCTGCAGCTGGCTCTTAATCGAAAACACTACTAGGCACCTTCGGTCGATGTTGACTTTTTTCTCCTTTAACCACGTCAGAGAATATGGCTGGGAGTCTTTAAGTCATGAAACCCAACTTCTCCGCCATATGTGAAGACACTATGTTATTTCTGCTCCCTCCATTGATGATAAGACTAAATAGCTTCTTGTTCATGGTGAAATGGGTGTAGAATATATTTTGACGAAATCATTGCGAATCTCCCATATCCTCGATTTGTAAGACCCATCAAACCACAAGCGCCTCTCCTTCATCCAGTGGAAGATGACACACATCGTGTTGTTCTTTAGCTATCTCCTTGTCGCTATACTTCTCCACGGAGCCCTGTTCCATAAAAGAGAACTCAACTTGTCAGACAAATGGAGGCGGTCTACCGAAATTTGTGGCATTTGAAGCATTTTTTTTTACGAGACTGTAGTAGATGTGTTACTCTTTTCGGGCTTCTTCTCACTGAGGGTGGTTCTATTGTTATCTGAACCTCTGTTCCAAAAAACATTTTTAGGGTACGCTCAGAGCGCATCCCAAGGCGGAGTGTAAGATCTTCCACACCAAGCCCACGAGGGAGGCGTAAATCGCACAGGGCTTATGCCCGGAAAGAACCAAAGCACAATACACGCTTCATGGGGCGTACGCCCCGCCTCCTAATCGAATAAAAAGGGTTACAAGTCCCTAATTCTAAATAATTATCCGATTCGAGTCACATGAAGTCCCACAGGCACCCTGCTTCCTCCGTCGCACGCAGAGTTTGAACTCGACTTCGAAGATTTCCTTCTTTGACTTCTCCTTCCTCTCCTCCACATAGTAACTGTGCACTAAGCTACGGTTTATTCCCACACTCGCATCATTTGTGTCGACTTCATCCTGCACGCAGGCAATCTCCATCTCACATGCAGGCTCACATACACATGCTTGGATCAGGCTTGTTTGAGACAACTTCTCCCGCACTCGCATCATGTCCTCTCCCGTACCCTCATTGTCACCCCCGAGGTTTGTGATTTTTTAGGTTTTTATAAGTCGTTTTAGTTACACCAGTGTAGAAACATTGAAATTATAAGAGTATTTAATTTATCATTTCACTGTAGCCAGTGAGGTTTGTGATGTTTTGGTTATTGTAGCTTTACAAATTTGATTGTGTTGCATTTTTTTTATGCTTTTGTAAGTTTTTAATTTATCATTTCACTATAGTCACAATTTTTTTTTCTTTCATGTTAAAGATTTGCTTATGATATCCTTCTCGTGGATAAAGCGAGGGAAAAAGCCCACGAAAAACTTGAATTATGGAGGTCTACATTGGAGTCTAAAGGCCTTCATTTAAGTAGAACTAAAACTGAATACATGAAATGTAATTTTAGTAATAGCTCTAGTGACAGAAGTGACTTTGGGTGATCAAATTATTAAAATGTGTGAACGATTTAGATATCTTGAGTCCGTTGTTCAAAGCGGTGGTGATATAGATGAGGATGTTAATAGTAGAATTCAAGTTGGTTGGTTGAAGTGGAGGAATGCTTCGGGCCTTCTGTGTGATAGAAAAGTACTGCTTAAACTGAAAGGAAAATTTATAAGACGGTGGTGAGACCTGCAATGCTCTATGGCGCTGAATGTTGGCCTTTAAAAGAGAAGCATAATAATAAGTTAAGTGTTGCGGAGATGAAAATGATTAGGTGGATGAGTGGCTTTACACTTAGAGACAAAATGCGAAATGAATATATTTGTGATAGGGTTGGTGTAGGTCATGTGACAGACAAAATTAGAGAAAGTCGTCTTAGATGGTTTGGTCACATTAAATGTCGACCATCTGATGATCCGATTAGGAGAGTAGATGTTTTAGATTTGACTTGTGTTAAGAAAGGCAGAGGTAGACCTAGGAAGACTTGGGCTTATTGTATAAAAAATGGTCTTAATTTACTCAAACTAAATGAAAATATGACACTAAACCGGACACAATGGAGAAAAAGGATTCATGTAGCTGACCCCATGTAGTGGGATTAAGACTTTGTTGTTGTTGTTGTTGTTTCATGTTAAAGATGTGCGAGAGATCACTCTAGCTACAATAAACCACAATTTTTTTTATGTTTGCAATATACTGGAGGTGGATTGGATTTGATTTTTTTTTTAATGTGTTAGATTGGTCATTAACTTATATTGGAAGTGGAGGATTGTGTGGTCAGTAGTAGGCGCACTAGCAAGAACGACTCTGCATGGCAATATACAACAAGCTTACCCAATGAAAAACATTTCAGATGTAAATTTTGCAATCAAGTGTGCAGTGGAACAATAAACAGAATGAACAACATCTTGCAGGCACACACAAGAGCATTAAGCCATGTAATAAAGACCCTACTAAAGTTCAAGAGAGATGAAAGAAAGCATTAGAAAAAGATAAAAAAAAGTCAAAACAGAACGTGACTGTATTAAATGATATTAGAAGCAGTGCAATAAATATTGGTGAAGGTCAAAATGCTACAAAATCATCATTAGTTGACTCCTTCCAGATACCACATAGAGTTAGAGGTCCAATGGATTCCTTCACCACAACACAAAAATGAAATTCTACTCTAAATTCTAAGTGAAAAAAAGATGAAAGAAAAGAAGCGTTTAGGGCAATTAGTAGATTCTGCTACTCAGGTGGATTGGCGTTTAATGTTGTCATATTACGTGTCTATGTGTGAAGCAATTGCTAATTTTGGATCTGGTTTTACTCTATCTACAATGCATGAATTGAGAACTTGGATACTTAAAGAAGGGGCTGCTACAATCAATAAAATGTTAGGGGGTGCTACAATCAATAAGATGTTAGAGGAGTATAAGAAGACATGAAGTAAATATAGGTGCTCGATTATGTGAGATAGTTGGACAGATGGAAAAAGTAAAATTTTGATTAATTTTCTTGTGAAATATCCAGTGGAGACTTTTTTTCTTCAATCTGTGAATGCTTCTAATGTTATAAAAATGTGTGAGTTACAATTCACTTATAATGGGTCAAACTATGTGATGCAAATTATAACAAATAATAGGTCAAACTTTGTGATGCAAATTATAACAAATAATATGTCAAATAACAAATATCTTAAAATGTAAGTCCACTTCTGAGACTTAGATGAGTAACACTTAAGATACTCTTGAGTTATCCATACAAGTAAATCAATTATACATATTTTCTAATGCCTTTATGTGCTCTAACCAAAGTATAGAATGTTCAAATACGAGGTTCAAGAATATTGCACGAGCTAATCAGGTTGTCTTGTTTATAGAATAAGATCGTAAGTCCCACTATGTCTAAATCCTGAAATAAGAATTTACATGTCCAAATCACCCAACTAGTCTGATCCTCCTTCTCGCAAGGACTGGAGTTGATGAATCTAATAATGTCAAGATAAATGTTCAAATCCTAAAATAAGGATTCATATGTCCAAATCACCCAACTAATTTGATTCTCCTACATATAAGAATAAGAGTTAACATGACTTATATTTTGAAAAGCTTAAACTACCGAATCTAAAAGTTTTCCTTTTAAATATAAAAGCTTTGAAATATTTGATTCCCCAATAATGACGGTGTTGATCAAAGATTTTAACCAAAAGGGTCAATATTTACCAACTAAGTATTCAAGCTAAACTTCAATCACTTAAAAGCTGAAATCAAATTTCATTCACCCCCAAAAACAGTTTGTCGACAGTGAAAAATTTATAATTGACTTCAGTTCACAAAGAGTTAATGTCATATTAAACGTATCCCCATAATCACAATCAAATTAATTGCACGCTAGTAAAGACGTAGGCCAAGTCCTCTGACCACATGGTTCTGCAGCCAAAAGACACCACAAAATAACAGTTATGACCAGAGTCATCTGACTGGGTGGTTGTCGCCAAATAACACCATTATATTATGGACACAGCCGTAACCCATATGTTCTATAATAACTTTCAATCTTTTGTGTTGTGAATTATAATGGTAGAATTGATTGACATAAAGTCTTCTGTTAGCTAAGACCGACTTAAATTTGTCCCCTTAGATGGATCTTTTATATGCCGCAACCCATGGCTGCTGAAAAGAATCTTTCTTTCAGGTTAGGTCGGTTGGCTCCTCTATGCATTTTAAAATTTTAATTTTGCTACTATTATATGTTAAATATTTAATCATTAATGACTAGACTTAATCAAAAGTCCTCTCTCGTTATCAAGAGGGATAATTAACCATAGAGGCTTGCGCCTACGAAAAACCTCGAATCCTAGATAAAAAAAGTGCTCGCAAAATTAGGGCAAAATCTCTGGTTAGTGTCTTATCCATAATCAAATATGTCTTCTAAAAATTTCACCATCTTAAGCTCTCTCAAAACAAAAACTAAAAATAAATGCAGAGAGTTCTCGGGGAGCGGTCGTGAATTTTCGGAGCCCACAACAGGTTAATATTTAAACCCTCAATTTAGCTTTGAGATAATTGATTGTATGGAAAGAATGTTGGATTATGAAGATCGTCTTAGAGCTGATATTCAACTAGACTTGTACAATAACTTACAAGGAGACTTTGAGAGTAAAGTTGTTATGGATTCAAGATAATTGAGATCTCTTGCTGATTGGAGGATGAGATTTGGTAGGAAAACACCTAAGTTAACGGATTTTACAATTCTAGTTCTTAGTCTCATATGCAGTTCATCAGGCTGTGAAAGAAATTAAAGCACTTTTGAATCGATAATAATTTTTTTACTTTTTAAAAGTTAAAGTTATTATTATTTTCCTTTATAATCACCTATTAAAAATAATATTTTTTAATTTAGATTCATACTAAAAAGAGGAGCAGGTTGGAGCACAAGAAGTTGAATGCTCTGGTATTAATAAGATACAATGCTAAATTAAGGGAGAGAAGTATAAAAAAAAACAAGACTTCAATCTAATACTAATAAATGATATAGACTCTGATGATGAGCGATTGTTGAGAAAGAATATCCAATGCTTCCGCATAAACTTTCTTAGATGAATGAATACGAATACGTCTTTGATGTTGATGTAATCATAAATATGTCAACAACAAATGCAAATGAAGAATCACAAAATATTAGGCAAGTTATAACATTTTTAAAACATATTCTCACAAGAAAATGAAGATGAATGAAAAAACAAGTTTCATATTACATTTAATTGTTCTTTACATAAATATGCATTCTTAATTTCTTATAAAAAAAAAGATCCTAAATATTAATGAATATCATTTTGTTTATGTTTGTAATATAGGCAACAATGATAAGGAGAAACAAATTATAAATGTACCTGAGATTGAGCATGATGATGACTTCAATGAAGTGAATAATGAATACAGACAATATGAAGGACCTAGTTGCGATTTGAACACAACTATTGACGAAGAAGAAGATTTTGATGATGAATTTGAAGAATGAATAACCTTCAAGGATTGAGATCAAATGATTATGAATTTATCTTTTGGCTCAAACGTGATTACTTATTTTTGTATGTTTCTACTTTTTTGGGTGAATTTGTGCTAGTATCTTAAAGATTATAATCCTAGAAGAATTGTTTTGTTTATTTTTTATTTTTTTATTATGCATAAATAGTTTATTTTTTCCTTAATGTGTATATTCCTTATTTTTTTTATACTATGAGGTTTACGCCCGATGCTTTACGCCCGATGCTTTACGCCCGATGCCTTGGGGCTTACGCCTCGCCCCATAACAGCTAAAACGCCCCGCCTAACACCCTTTTAAAACATTGTTTTGAACCAATTTTATCAACTCCCTAAGACATGCTCCTGTCGGTGTCCTAGAAGACTTGTTTTGTTTATTTTTTATTTTTTTATTATTCACAAATAGTTTATTTTTTCCTTAATGTTTATATTCCTTATTTTTTTATACTATGTGGTTTACGCCCGATGCCTTGGGGCTTACGCTTCGCCCCATAACAGCTAAAACGCCTCGCCCAACACCCTTTTAAAACATTGTTTTGAACCAATTTTCTTAACTCCCTAAGGCATGCTCCTGTTAGTGTCTCCAACTATGAGTGACTGTCTGACTCGTGGTGACTGTTTGCTCTATTTCTACCGCATTTTCACTTTCAATACTAAGGTTCGAACATTCCAAGTGATCAATAAGGCTGCAACTGTACCATATTGGTAATAGTGGAATTTAAGCCCCTAGATAACGGGATATGGTGTATTCCTCTAGCTCGACCAAATCACACTTCATCTAAAACTGGCCAAATTGCGTCATGAACTCCATAAATAGGCTTCTCTGATGCAGGTGATGGAGTCTCAAAAACATATCCTGACACTAGTGAAGAGGTAGATATTTTCTTTGCATCGTCTACCGCATCTTCTCTCACTTGGTAATTTTATCATTACCTTCTTTTCCTTTGCCTCTGCAAGCTATCTCATCACAAGGAGACACACTTTCTCAATTTGATAGCTGCAAGCTTCACCTTTTTATCTTCTGGCGCATCTTTGTACTCAAAGATCATTTCAATTGATTGTACTCATTTGATAAAATCATTTGGATCTATATCTCCATCAAACTCTGGCAGATCAACCTTTATTACAAAGTCCTTGAGTCCTCCATATGTGGGTTCTTCTCTTGCACTCCTCTGATACTGAAGCGTTGCAACCTTTCTTCTTCGTCACTGAAATCCTCCTTATGGAAGGGGTTGAAATTCTCGTCTCTTTCGCCTCTTTGACTTACTCGGTCACCATCGAGGGTAAGCTCCCTAGGTTTCATCCTCAATGTCCGCAAGTCTCTACTGAAGCCGACAGATCTTTCATTGTATCTCTTCTCGGGTTGGCCAGGACATGTATCTCTTTGGTGACATGGCCAGAGTTTAGAGTTGGGAAGTGAAAGAGGGCGTAAATATTGATTTAGGGTTGCTGATTTTGAAAACCAACTAAGTGAAATTAGGGGGTTAGGTCAAAATTTGACTATGGTTTGGGAATATGAAAAAAAATTTTGGTGGAGGGGTAAGACGAATGCTAAGAAACCTGAGGATGAGACTAGGATTAGACTAGCTCAGGTATCGAATAATACCGAAGTTAACCAAAAAATCCATTAAGAAAACATATTTTATCAATCAAACAAACAATGTATTACATTTATGACCACACAACAGAAATAAAACACAACACAACATAAAGATCCCACTAGGACGAGTTAGGGCATTAGGTGGCGTGAAGAGGATATAGCTTGAGGTAGTGGACGACGATGGACGTGGTGTCGATAAGAGGTAGTAGGTGGGAGAAACTGGTGGCTGGTACGTTTGGGGGATAAGCAAGCAAAAAGGCAAGTAGAGGGGTGGTCAATTTGAGAGGCAGGTTGAGTGCAGATTATGACAACACTGTAGCAGGGCAATTGGAGGGGAAAAGGGCGGTAGATCCTGCCCCATTAGAAGGCTGGCCTCCCTGCCAGTCCCGTGGTTGCTCATATTGTACTTTTCCTATGATTGACAATAAAAAATGTCAGTTAAAAAAGAACATGGCATTAAATATGAATGAACTTCAGGATTATGGTGGCAAGCAACAAAAATTCATGTAAAAATGTACACAATAAATAAGATGTTTTTCTAGCACATGACACTATGATTAGTTGTGACACATTTATAAAAAATACAGATCAATCACATGAAAGCTCTAATAGATTTGGTCATAACTAAAATGGTCCGTTTTTTGGACTCACCTTCCTTCCAATAGATAAGGGTGTGGCAGTAGAGAAATTGGAAAGGATGGGAGGCCTAGGTAAGATGGCAACAAGAAGGAAAAGGTAAAAAACACACCTTTTCACCATCAGATACAGTCCTACAAAGGAAAAGAGGGACGCCAAAGACTGTCTAAACAGAAATCTCAGTAAAAATTGCGGCCTTAGACAGTAACACATTTATTTTTAACAAGTAAAATAGGGTGAGGAGAAAAGGGCGGTAGATCCTGCCTCGTTCCCACGGCAGTAATTTTTTGCAATTACTCATATTGTACTTTTCCTATGATTGATAATAAAAAATGTTAGTTAAAAAAGAACAAGGCATTAAATATGAATGAACTTCAGGATTATGGTGGAAAGCAACAAAAAATCATGTAAAAATGTACACAATAAATAAGATGTTTATCTAGCATAAGACACTATGATTACTTGTGACACATTTATAAAAAATACAGATCAATCACATGAAAGTTCTAATAGATTTAGTGATAGCAAAAATGGTCCCTTTTTCGGACTCACCTTCCTGTCGTAAATGTATGGTCCATAATTTATGCGCCCCATGTTTTCCACCTATATTAGAAATACTAACAGCATAAGAAGAATGAGATTTCAAACAATATAACAAAATTGCAATGCAAGACAAATAAGATAGTATTTAAAGGTGAACATGATTATTTTCACATTATTTCTTTCGAGTAGTAGACTAAAGTATAGCAAGAACAAACGAACAGAATGAGAAAATCAGAGACAACTAAATAATACATATGCTTGAAAACAATTATAAAGAATAAGATGAAATTGGAGAGCGTTATCTTTAAGTTACAACAAGCATGATTATGCAGAACTGAATTCTTTGACTTGCTGTTGAAAAACTCAAGTTATGCATGAACTTAGTTCTTAATACATGGGAGAAGGTGGAGTAGTTTCGTAATTAAGGAACTTAGTTGTTACAGGGTAGCTTGTCTAGATATAATTCCATGCCTTGTGTTAGAAAATCAGTTTTTGGAGAGTCTGTTTTTTAGCGAGAGCAGCTGTTCAAGCTTCTGTTTCAGCAGTAAACCGTTGTTTAATCCTTCGGGGTCACTCTTTAACCACCCGTACCACGCCTAATTGCCGTTGGATCGCTGGTTGCAGCTGGGACAGCCGCTGACGATCTCAATCCTGCTGTCCCACAGAAGATTTCAGCTGAGCGTCGCCAACCGCCCATATTTTCATTCTCCACAGCTGTTTACCTGCTAAATCTCCTTTCTAAATACCTTTCTAGATGCCCTAGACAGCTATCATAGTTGCCCAGGATACTATATTCCTTTATTCTTACAGACTGCGTTAGTATTTAAAGACTTATTATTTTAGGGTTATTCAATCATTATCTTGGTTTCACCTTTAGAAGGTCAATTTTCATATGAGGAACTCCAGTTGACACCAAAGAACTTTCCAAGGGTAGGAAGTTCATCTACTTCACATAATTGGAAACCATTATCACATACGAAGGTAATCTACAGAATTGGCTATCGCCTCCACAAATATAAGGAGCATTTACATGCATAACACCCAATTCTTATATATTTACATATCTAACACCTAAACTTTGCTTTACCTTTAAACCACCCAATTCCTATATATTTACATATATAACACCTAAACTTTGCTTTACCTTTAAACCACCCAAATCTTATGCATCACATCGAAATTACCATCATCTGAGCTTCTAAAAAGTGAAATATACATTTTAATGCACAGTTAGAGTGGTATGCANTACAATAACACATATATTTATAATAAATAAAATAGGGAGGGGAGAGAAAAGTATGGTAGATCCCGACCCATTAGAAGGTTGGCTGGTCCAACCTTCCTGTTGGATCGATACTCACATGCTGGACCGACCGTTCCAGCCTTCAGTCCCGCATCAATCTCCCGGGGTTGGAGGAGCTTCGACTTCATTCGTCGAAGCTTTTGGCTGCATGCTGACAGTGATAGAGTTACTGTAATCGTCTAGGGCTAAAGGATCTACAGTGGTCTGAGAAGCACCTCGANGTCTCCTGATTTTCCTAGAGTTATGCTTAGGCCGGATTTTTGCCAACCTATTGAGGATCTTACTGCTACTTCTAGTATTTATTCTCCCATCGTTATTGCAGTCATGCTCACCAATGCTACAAGAGGTTGTTTGAGAGTTTTAATTATTCTAACTCGATTCAATCTCAATATAATATTAGAATTTGTTGATTCATTGTATGGAAGATTTTACTTTGTATCCTCTCATTGAGGTACTAGTTGAAAGGAAGTATTTTGGCATTCTCCCAGATTTACTAAATTCTAAGTCAGACTTAATAACTCCCTCAATGATTTTGGAATTCTGAACTTAGCTTACGTCTGAGTTGGCATGATCCACTTCTCGTAGATGTCTTTGGCCTCTTAATGTTAAATAAGTTTAATTTGATGCATTTTCCTTTACTTTTTCTTTTGGGAGATGTCTTTTACAACTGCATTATTATGCAGCCTCTTCACTAGCTTGTTATAAATTTTTGTTGCTTTAAAAAAAGTGGCTTCAGAGTTTACAATTGCATCACAGTGTCTTCTAGATGCAGGACATAATAACAAGGATAGTTAACTGANTCTAAACTTTGTTTTATACATTTATATCAGTTAGATCATTCATATCACATCAAAAATACTACTATTTTACTTTTTAAAAAGTGAAATACACCTTTTCATAGGTAAGTTGGCATATAAGTTTAGCTGTTAGACATGTACATACATAGGAATTAAGTGGTCTGTATGTAAGTAATCCCATAAATAAATAACACAAAAAACTTGCTCTAAATTAAAACCAAATGAGTATGCAGGAAGATGATAAAGGCAGTCCGATTCATTTCTTCGAGTAGAAGTGAACGCACTTGAAGAAATCTTGGCAGTTTGAGATTCTGTCAGTAGTCTGACTAAAGTCTCATTTGAAAGGCTTAGCCGGTCCAAGGAAATCGGATACAATTTCCATCCGTGGAGAATATCGCCATCTAACACAACAGAAGAAAGTATTCCCTAGCAAAAGTTCCACAGGAATCACGTTAATTATAAAAAAATTTACACAACAGCAGAAAGTACTCCCTAGAAAAAGTTCCACAGGAATCACGTTAATTATCAAAAAGTTTACTAGAGAAAGATAACAGTGTCTTCTGAGGATTATATAGAAATTATAGTAGTAGGGAAGAATGCTTTGTGTAATTATATGAGCATTTCGAGTCATGTTTTATGGACTTAAGCTCCTTTGTATGCTGAACTACCACAGCATAAGGACCAAGTAAAAAAAGAAAAGAAAGGGAAATTTACATGAGCAGCGCATAATTATGTATTTACATGTCTCACACCTAAAGTTTCAAATTTACAGACATTGCACTTTGATGCGTTAATTAAACCTACGCATGAAAAGGTTTATTTTACTTTTAAAAAGGGGTGATAGGGCTATTTTCTATGTGACATTAAATATTTGAGCATCATGTGTGTAAATATGAAAATTAGGTGGGAGATATTTAAATAAATAAGAATTGTGTGCTATGTATGTAAATGCTCCAAGAAAAAAAAGTAGCTGTTAGGCAATTGGATGACAAACAACATGACATTACTTTTTCATGCTACTTCCCTGATGAAAAATGCTAAAAAACAATCGACTGTAGATTCCTTGTTCATGCGCTTCCCTGATAAAAAAGCTTAAAAAACTATCAACTGTAGATTATGCTCTTATTTTACTCCGATAAGATGAAAAACCTAGAATACAATCAAATGCAGATTCTACAACTAACAAAGTATGCTCGGCTCTACCATGTAAATTTATTGAATTTGAAATGGAAAATGGAAATTATAAACAGTTATTCAAGATACCGAATCAAAAGTGACAAAAATGATAACAACACCAGTAAATAATTATTTTGTAAAAATTATATCAGGCATCTATAATAGTCTCGGGCACATACACATTATAGATGTCCCTAGCATTGGCTGTTTTGCGAAAAATGACATGCCCAATATGGCAATTACCGAAGAACTCCAATGTGCAAGTTCCTGAGTAATCACTTATCTTTACGCTAAAACCTAAAGATGATTTACACAAATATTTGGATAGAAAGAAGGGGGCTTTTACATAGATAGCATACAATTCTAATGTCTTCACATATCTGACACCAAAACATTCATATTTACAAATAAAGCACTCAAATCTTGAATATCACATCAAAAATAGCACTTTCACACTTTTTAAAAGTGAAATACAACTTTGCATGCATAGATTTAAAGCATCAAAGTACTATGCATGTAAATATGGTGTTAAGACGTGTAAATACAGAAGAATTCTGTACTAGGTATGTAAACTTCCCTATCCTTAAAAAAAATTACATACATACCACGCAATTCTTATGTATTTACACATCTAACACCAAAAGTTTGATATTCACACTTATAACACTTTAGTGTCATAAACTTATGCATGAAGATGTGTATTTCACTTTTAAAAAGATAGTGACGGTGGTATTTTTGAGGTGATGTTAAATATTTGAGTGGCATGCATGTAAATATGAATATTTAGATGTTAGATATGTAAATATATAAGAATTGTGTGATGTGTAAGTGAACACGCCTAATACCTACAGTTACTATTTTGTCGAGGGACTTAACTGATCTTATAGCAATCTATAGCTTGTCCTTATCCAGGATTGTAGCTATTTGGGGCTTCTACTTCCATAAACGGGGCGGTAGCAACCTGCCCTTTTCTCTTTATTTTGGACTATAGTCAAACGAGGCTTTTCTTATCTTAAGGTTTGACCACCGTTAGATCAATATAGTAAAATTCCCAGTATTTATCTATGTTACATATTTCAAGTTTCTATAAATAAGAAGGTGCTCCCATGTAAAAAGGTTTTAGCTTGAATAAAATTTAATTTTACGGATATAGTGTGTTCTTCATCCTTAGGTATTTCAATTCTCAAGGTTTGACACATAAAATTTTCTTCCAATTTCCTGGGAATTGATTGATAGTGTAATTGATGCAATTTCAGATTTACTATATATCTAGCTTCATGTATATGTATTATGGTAATTTCCATGGTTCCCTTTTCTCATGTTTGATTTCATTAGGGCATCAAGACTTGTTAACAAAAATCAGATTATGATTTGTTTATATTCATCACCTTTAGAAGTAATTAGTTGCTCACGATAGATAGTTTGCTTTCCCATGAGATTTGAATGTTTATTATGGTATTTATTGCTTTAATTTTTTGCATAAAATATAAAAAATCTATTAGAAAAAATATCACATATCTACTCATCTTGAAAATCCTAAACTCTACGATATCTTATATCAAATGTGATGACAGAGTTAGATTCTCTTGATTATTTGTAGCTTGTATCCTTATTGAGATAGACAGTTCTATCCTTTAGCTTAGAGGAATAGATTTATACTTCTTTAAATGGCTATTGTCAAAAAGTAAAATTCCAAGGTTTGCTCCAAGATATTACAAATCATGCAAGTTTTTTGGCCATAATTTTATTGCTTGTCACCAGAATTAAGGAAATGGTCCTTGAAGGTTCATCCATTAATGTTAGCATTCCTTAAACGAAAAAAAAGATTGTGCGGTTAATACTCATAATCAATTGAGGTCTTCTAGTTTGTTGGGTGCTACTCTTTTGCTTGATCCCCTTGGGTTATTCTTATGATTTGAATATCGCTTGAGATTCATGTCCCGGCTGAGTACATTTTCATGTCGTTGATGGTTTGTTGGTGGGTAATGCCTCTCTACTCCTCCAACTTTGGAAGTTAGTCTCCTGATTTTCCTAGAGTTATGCTTAGGCCGGATTTTTGCCAACCTAATGAGGATCTTACTGCTACTTCTAGTATTTATTCTCCCATCGTTATTGCAGTCATGCTCACCAATGCTACAAGAGGTTGTTTGAGAGTTTTAATTATTCTAACTCGATTCAATCTCAATATAATATTAGAATTTGTGGATTCATTGTACGGAAGATTTTACTTTGTATCCTCTCATTGAGGTACAAGTTGAAAGGAAGTATTTTGGCATTCTCCCAGATTTACTAAATTCTAAGTCAAACGTAATAACTCCCTCAATGATTTTGGAATTCTGAACTTAGCTTACGTCTGAGTTGGCATGATCCACTTCTCGTAGATGTCTTTGGTCTCTTAATGTTAAATAAGTTTAATTTGATGCTTTTTCCTTTACTTTTCTTTTGGGAGATGTCTTTTACAACTGCATTATTATGCAGCCTCTTCACTAGCTTGTTATAAATTTTTGTTGCTTTAAAAAAAGTGGCTTCAGAGTTTACAATTGCATCACAGTGTCTTCTAGATGCAGGACATAATAACAAGGATAGTTAACTGAAAAACAAAATGAAATAATTTAAACAAAATTAGTTTAGCCATGACACATGACAATTTCTACATGATTATTCTGAGATTAAAAGTCAAATTTCTATATTTCATGGATACATAATCCAATGTTATTTTAACTAGGGATAGAAAAACTGAAGAAATTATTTAGTGATACAATATGAATAATTCCAATATGATAAATATTTAAAAACAAAAAATAACGGCATCCCTAAGTATATTTGATGGAGGCATTTCATCGTATTATTTTCATGCAATTTCTTTTTTTTTTCAAAATTTTTGAGGATATTTTAAGGCACAAAAAAAAAAAAAACAACGAGAAATCAATATAGTGGGGCGCAGGTAAGATGACAAGAAGCAAGAATAGGGAATATACATATCATCTCAGGATGAGTTACAATCGAAGCATGTTCTCGCCATTAGAAACAACTCTAAAAGGGAAAAGAGGGACGCTGACAACTGTCTAGAAAGAAATCTTAGCAAAAACCGCAACCCTAGACAATAACACATATATTTATAATAAATAAAATAGGGAGGGGAGGGAAAAGAACGGTAGATCCCGGCCCATTAGAAGGCTAGCTGGTCCAACCTCCTTGTTGGATCGATACTCACATGTTGGACCGACCGTTCCAGCCTTCAGTCCCGCATCAATCTCCCGGGGTTGGGGGAGCTTCGACTTCATTCGTCGAAGCTTTTGGTTGTATGCTGACAGTGATAGAGTTACTGTAATCGTCTAGGGCTAAAGGATCTACAGTGGTCTGAGAAGCACCTCGATCCCATCGACGATTGCACTATCCCCCAAAACACTGGGGGAGTTTTCTCCATTTGAGAGCATACATCCATACCAATCCACTCTCTTGGGGGTTCACTACTGAACTGAACTAAGTCTACATGTATCGCCTATACTGTTGAATACTCTCAAAGTAGTCCATGATCGGCTCAACAAGATCTGAAGTGAGAGTAGCCAGAACTTCTCCAAACGGTGGTGGCCAAGGTGGTAAGATATAGACCGTGATATCTTGAAATGCTCTCTGTCGTGACTATCCCATGTCTGGAGCCTGTGTCTCAGTTCTATCATCTGTCGTCAACAAAGCCAGTCCCACCGATGCTGCTCTGCTGGCAAGGGTGCCTATGATTTGGTGTTCCACCAAATGAATAAGGACCATGCACTTCCCATCCTTAGTAAAGGTATAAGTGTTTCTAAATCCTTTGTGCTGAGTTCTGCGGGTCAAATTGTCATAGTCTCCCCAATAAAAGATGACAACCATCCATGGAGACTAAGTCGCACCACACTTGATTTTGCAGCTGCAGCTGGCTCCTAATTGAAAACACTACTAGGCACCTCCGACCGATGTTGACTTTTTCTCCTTCAACCACGTTAGAGAATATGGCTGGGNTACTGGGGGAGTTTTTTCCATTTGAGAGCATACATGCATATCGATCCACTCTCTTAGGGGTTCACTACTGAACTGAACTAAGTATACATGTATCGCCTATACTGTTGAATACTCTCAAATTAATCCATGATCGACTCAACAAGATTTGAAGTGAGAGTAGCCAGAACTTCTCCGAATGGTGGTGGCCAAGGTGGTAAGATATTGACCGTGATATCCTGAAATGCTCTCTATCGTGACTATCCCATATCTGGAGCCTGTGTCTCAGTTCTATCCTCTGTCGTCAACAAAGCCAGTCCCACCGACGCTGCTTTGCTGGCAAGCGTGCTTAGGATCTAGTGTTCCACCAAAGGAATAAGGACCATGCACTTCCCATCCTTAGTAAAGGTATAGGTGTTTCTAAATCCTTTGTGCAGAGTACTGCGGGTCAAATTGTCATAGTCTCCCCAATAAAAGATGACAACCATCCATGGAGACTACGTCGCACCACACTTCATCCTGCAGCTGTAGCTGGCTCCTAATCGAAAACACTACTAGGCACCTCCGACCGATGTTGACTTTTTCTCCTTCAACCACGTTAGAGAATATGGCTGGGAGTGCCTTTAAGTCATGAAGCCCAACTTCTCCGCCATATGTGAAGACACTATGTTTTTTCTGCTCCCTCCATTGATGATAATACTAAATAGCTTCTTGTTCACGAAGCAATGGGTGTAGAATATATTTTGACGAAATCATTGTGAATCTCCCGTATCCTCGATTTGTAAGACCCATCGAACCACAAACGCCTCTCCTTCATCCAGAGGAAGATGACACACATCATGTTGTTCTTTAGCTATCTCATTGTCGCTATACTTCTCCACGGAGCCCTGCTCCATAAAAGACAACTCAACTTGTCAAACAGATTAAGGCGATCTACCCAAATTTGTGGCATTTGAAGCATTGTTTTTTACGAAACTGTAGTAGATGTGTTATTTTTCTCGGGCTTCTTCTCACTGGGGGTGGTTCTATTGTTATTTGAACCTCTGTTCAAAAAAACATTTTTGGGGTGCGCTCGGAGCACGTCCCAAGGCGGAGTGTAAGATCTTCCGCACCAAGCCCACGAGGGAGCCGTAAATCACACGAGGCTTATACCCCGAAAGAAACAAAGCGCAATACACGCTTCATGGGGCGTACGCCCCGCCTCCTAATCGAATAAAAAGGGTTACAAGTCCCTAATTCTAAATAATTATCCGATTTGAGTCACATGAAGTCCCACAGGCACTCTGCTTCCTCCGTCGCACGCAGAGTTCAAACTCGACTTCGAAGATTTCCTTCTTTGACTTCTCCTTCCTCTCCTCCACATAGTAACTGTGAACTAAGCTATGGTTTATTCTCGCACTCGCATCATCTGCGTCGACTTCATCCTACACGCAGGCAATCTTCATCTCACATGCAGGCTCACGTACACATGCTTGGATTAGGCTTGTTTGCGACAACTTCTCCCGCACTCGCTTCAGTCCTCTCCCGTACCCGCATTGTCACCCCCGAGGTTTGTGATTTTTTAGGTTTTTATAAGTCGTTTTAGTTACACCAGTGTAGAAACAGTGAAATTATAAGAGTATTTAATTTATCATTTCACTGCAGCCAGTGAAGTTTGTGATGTTTTGGTTATTGTAGCTTTACAAATTTGATCGTGTTGCGTTTTTTTATGCTTTTGTAAGTTCTTAATTTATCATTTCACCATAGTTACATTGAGGTTACTGTAGCTATGGTAATTTCACTGTAACTGCTACAATGAAACACAATTTTTTTTTCTTTCATGTTAAAGATTTGCTGATGATATCCTTCTCGTGGATAAAACAAGAAAAAAAGCCCAGGAAAAACTTGAATTATGGAGGTCTACATTGGAGTCTAAAAGCCTTCATTTAAGTAGAACTAAAACTGAATACATGAAATGTAATTTTAGTAGTAATAGCTCTAGTGACAGAAGTGACTTTGGCTGATCAAATTATTAAAAAGTGTGAACGATTTAGATATCTTGAGTCCGTTGCTCAAAGCGATGGTGATATAGATGGGGATGTTAATAGTAGAATTCAAGTTGGTTGGTTGAAGTTGAGGAATGCTTCGGGCCTTTTGTGTGATAGAAAAGTACCGCTTAGACTGAAAGGAAAATTTTTTAAGACTTTTGGGGCCTATTGTGTGATAAAAAAAATATCGCTTAGACTGAAAGAAAAATTTTATAAAATGTTGGTGAGTCTTTTATGTGATAGAAAAGTACCGCTTAGACTGAAAGGAAAATTTTATAAGACGGTGGGGAGAATGATAGAAAAGTACGGCTTAAACTAAAAGGAAAATTTATAAGACAGTGGTGAGACCGGCAATGCTCAATGGCGCTGAATGTTGACCTTTAAAAGAGAAGCATAATAATAAGTTAAGTGTTGCAGAAATGAGAATGATTAGGTGGATGAGTGGCTTTACACTTAGAGACAAAATGTGAAATGAATAT
>JXCR01020773.1:99750-114360 GCA_002079205.1 Phalaenopsis hybrid cultivar
TTGGTCACATTAAACGTCGACCATCTGATGATCCGATTAGGAGAGTGGATGTTTTAGATTCGACTTGTGTTAAGAAAGGCAGAGGTAGACCTAGGAAGACTTGAGCATATTGTATAACAAATGATCTTAATTTACTCGAACTAAATGAAAATATGACACTAAACAGGACGCAATGGAGAAAAATGATTTATGTAGCCGACCCCATGTAGTGGTATTAAGGTTTTGTTGTTGTTGTTGTTGTTTCATGTTAAAGATGTGCTAGAGATCACTCTAGCTACAATAAACCACAAATTTTTTTTTTCATGTTACAATAAACCACAATTTTTTTTTTTAATGTTTGCAATATGCTGGAGGTGGATTGGATTTGATTTTTTTTTTAATGTGTTAGATTGGTCATTAACTTATATTGGAGGGGGAGGATTGTGTGGCCGGTAGTAGTCGCACTAGCAAGAACGACTTTGCATGGCAATATACAACAAGCTTACCCAATGAAAAACATTTCAGATGTAAATTTTGCAATCAAGTGCGTAGTGGAACAATAAACAGGATGAAACAACATCTTGCAGGCACACACAAGAGCATTAAGCCATGTAATAAAGCCCCTACTAAAGTTCAAGAGAGATGAAAGAAAACATTAGAAGAAGATAAAAAAAGTCAAAACAGAACGTGACAGTGTATTAAATGATATTAGAAGCAGTGCAATAAATATTGGTGAATGTCAAAATGCTAAAAAATCATCATTAATTGACTCCTTCCAGATGCCACCTAGAGTTAGAGGTCCAATGGATTCCTTCACCACAACACAAGAATGAAATTCTGCTCTAAATTCTAAGTGAAAAAAAAGATGAAAGAAAAGAAGCGTTTAGGGCTATTGGTAGATTCTGCTACTCAGGTGGATTGGCGTTTAATGTTGTCATATTACATGTCTATGTGTGAAGCAATTGCTAATTTTAGATCTGGTTTTACTTCATCTACAATCCATGAATTGAGAACTTGGATACTCAAAGAAAGGGATGCTACAATCAATAAGATGTTAGAGGAAGGGGGTGCTACAATCAATAAGATGTTATAGGTGCTCGATTATGTGAGATAGTTGGACAGATGGAAAAAGTAAAATTTTGATTAATTTTCTTGTGAAATATCCAGCAGAGACTTTTTTTCTTAAATCTGTGGATGCTTCTAATGCTATAAAAATGTGTGAGTTACAATTCACTTATAATGGGTCAAACTATGTGATGCAAATTATAACAAATAATAGATCAAACTATGAGAATGCGGGTACAACATATTTATTGGAAACCATGCGCAGCACATTTTATTGACCTAATGCTAGAGGACATTGAAAAGTTGAAGATTCACGAGAGCACACTTTGTAAAAGCAAATAAGTTATAAAATTTATTTATAGACACACATTAGATCTTAGTTTGATGAGATTTAATACAAAGGAGATGGAACTTGTTCGTCCAACTATCATAAGGTTTGCTAAGACATATTTGATTCTTCAAAGCATTTACAAGCAGAAGCAACAACTTCAGACAATGTTCTCCTCAAAAGCTGGGTGTTCTAATCAATGAGCAAAGAAGGCGAAAGGTATAAAAGCTCGAGTTGCTATTTTGTTTGATCCATATTTTTGACAAAAATGTTGTGCCGCTTGTAAATGTTCTAAAATAGGTTGACTCGAAAGAAAGGCCAGCCATGAGTTATATTTATGAGTTAATGGATTCAACAAAGAAATAATTGTTTTTAATTCTAGGCAAAATGAGAAGAAGTATGAACCTATTTGAAGAAAAAATGATGCAAGATGGGAAGTAGAACTTCATAAACCACCACAGGCAACTAGTTTATGAAGTTAATCGAGAAGAAGTATAAGATGGGAAGATGATAAAAAAAATGATGAAAAAAGAAGTGAAATAAAAAAAAGAAAATAAAATAAAATAAATTATATTAATTAAAATTGAATTAACTTTAATCTTTATTTAATCCCGCAATAGACTCCCCTTCAAGCAAACAACTGTTCCCGCTTCCCAGTTGTCGGCCGTTTTATCGTTCAGCTTAATTTTCGTAGTTTGAAAATGTGATGATTTTGTGATTTTGAAAAATAATTTAAANATAGATAAGACTAAATAGCTTCTTGTTCACGGTGCAATGGGTGTAGAATATATTTTGACGAAATCATTGCGAATCTCCCATATCCTCGATTTGTAAGACCCATCGAACCACAAACGCCTCTCCTTCATCCAGCGGAAGATGACACAAATCGTGTTGTTCTTTAGCTATCTCCTTGTCACTATACTTCTCCACGGAGCCCTGCTCCAAAAAAGACAACTCAACTTGTCAGACAAATGGAGGCGATCTACCCAAATTTGTGGCATTTGAAGCATTTTTTTTGCGAGACTGTAGTAGTGTGTTATTTTTCTCGGGCTTCTTCTCACTGGGGGTGGTTCTATTCTTATCTGAACCTCTGTTCAAAAAAACATTTTTGGGGTGTGCTCAGAGCAAGCCCCAAGGAGGAGTGTAAGATCTTCCGCACCAAACCCACGAGGGAGGCGTAAATCACACAGGGCTTATGCCCGGAAAGAACCAAAGCGCAATACATGCTTCATGGGGCGTATGCCCCGCCTCCTAATCGAATAAAAAGGGTTACAAGTCCCTAATTCTAAATAATTATCCGATTCGAGTCACATGAAGTCTCACAGGCACTCTGCTTCCTCCGTCGCACGCAGAGTTCAAACTCGACTTTGAAGATTTCCTTCTTTGACTTCTCCTTCCTCTCCTCCACATAGTAATTGTGCACTAAGCTACGGTTTCTTCCCACTCGCATCATCTGCGTCGACTTCATCCTGCACGTAGGCAATCTTCATCTCACATGCAGGCTCACGTACACATGCTTGGATCAGGCTTGTTTGCGACTTCTCCCGCACTCACTTCATGTCCTCTCCCGTACTCGCATTGTCACCCCCGAGGTTTGTGATTTTTTAGGTTTTTATAAGTCGTTTTAGTTACACCAGTGTAGAAACNGGTGCGTGGTGGAACAATAAACAAGATGAAACAACATCTTGCAGGCACACACAAGAGTTAAGCCATGTAGTAAAGCCGCTACTAAAGTTCAAGAGAGATGAAAGAAAGCATTAGAAGAAGATAAAAAAAGTCAAAACAGAACGTGACAATGTATTAAATGATATTAGAAGCAGTGCAATAAATATTGATGAAGGTCAAAATGCTACAAAATCATCATTAGTTGACTCCTTCCAGATGCCACATAGAGTTAGAGGTCCAATGGATTCCTTCACCACAACACAAGAATGAAATTCTACTCTAAATTCTAAGTGAAAAAAAAGATGAAAGAAAAGAAGCGTTTAGGGCAATTGGTAGATTCTGCCACTCAGGTGGATTGGCGTTTAATGTTGTCATATTACATGTCTATGTGTGAAGCAATTGCTAATTTTGGATCTGGTTTTACTTCATCTACAATGCATAAATTGAGAACTTGGATACTCAAAGAAGGGGATGCTACAATCAATAAGATGTTAGAGGGAGGAGGTGCTACAATCAATAAGATGTTAGAGGAGTATAAGAAGACATGAAGTAAATATAGGTGCTCGATCATGTGAGATAGTTGGACAGATGGAAAACGTAAAATTTTGGTTAACTTTTTTCCTTAAATCTGTGGATGCTCCTAATGCTATAAAAATGTGTGAGTTACAATTCACTTATAATGGGTCAAACTATGTGATGCAAATTATAACAAATAATAGGTCAAACTATGTGAAAGCGGGCACAACATATTTATTGGAAACCATGCGCAGCACATTGTATTGACCTAATGCTAGAGGACATTGAAAAGTTGAAGATTCACGAGAGCACACTTTGTAAAAGCAAATAAGTTATAAAATTTATTTATAGACACACATTAGATCTTAGTTTGATGAGATTTAATACAAAGGAGATGGAACTTGTTCGTCCAACTATCATAAGATTTGCTAAGACATATTTGATTCTTCAAAGCATTTACAAGCAGAAGCAACAACTCAGACAATGTTCTCCTCAGAAGCTGAGTGTTCTAATCAATGAGCAAAGAAGACGAAAGGTATAAAAGCTCGAGTTGCTATTTTGTTTGATCCATATTTTTGAGGTCATCTTGCATATTGTATCAAAAATGTTGTGACGCTTGTAAATGTTCTAAAACAGGTTGACTCGAAAGAAAGGCCAGCCATGAGTTATATTTATGAGTTAATGGATTCAACAAAGAAAAAATTATTTTTAATTCTGGGCAAAATGAGAAGAAGTATGAACCTATTTGAAGAAAAATTGATGCAAGATGGGAAGTAGAACTTCATAAACCACCACAGGCAACTAGTTTATGAAGTTGATCGAGAAGAAGTATAAGATGGAAAGATGATAAAAAAAATGATGAAAAAAGAAGTGAAATAAGAAAAGAAAAGAAAAGAAAATAAATTATATTAATTAAAATTGAATTAACTTTAATCTTTATTTAATCCCGCAATAGACTCCCCTTCAAGCAAACAACTGTTCCCGCTTCCCAGTCAGTTAAAAGCAGACGAAGAACGCCACTTTTTCTCTTCCCGCTCTGTGAATTTAAAATTACTACAGAGCGAAGTCTGCGATCAATTCTTCTTCTTCTCCGGTCTAAAATCTGCAAGAAATCGCAAGTCATTGTNGTTAAAAGCAGACAAAGAACGCCACATTTTCTCCCGCTCTGTGAATTCAAAATTAGTACAGAGCGAAGTCTGCGATCAATTCTTCTTCTTCTCCGGTCTAAAATCTGCAAGAAATCGCAAGTCATTGTCACTCTTATGCCTGTTTTCTTCCTATGTTCATGAAATTGCAAGCCCCTTTCTCATTTACGAACGCAAACTTACCTTGCACTGTGTCGAGATCTCCCCAAGCCGCTCCTTGCTTCATCCTAGCGGCACTCTGGCTTCCTCATCTTCCCAATCGCACGAGACGTGTTAAAAGTCTCCTTCCCGAAACCATTGCTCTGCCCTAGCTCACATTTCTNGACTCTTATGCCTGTTTTCTTCCTATGTTCATGAAATTGCAAGCCCCTTTCTCATTTACCAACGCAAACTTACCTTGCACTGTGTCGTGATCTCCCCAAGCCGCTCCTTGCTTCATCCCAGCGGCACTCTGGCTTCCTCGTCTTCCCAATCGCACGAGACGTGTTAAAAGTCTCCTTCCCGAAACCATTGCTCTGCCCTAGCTCACATTTCTCTGTCGCGATTCTTTTGGTCGTCCTCGTTGCGTCTCCCTCACCCAAACTACAGAGACTCGAAACTCCAGACTTTCTCCCTCCGCACCATTCTCATCCGAGACCATGGAGAGAGACGAAAAAAAGCCGGCACCCGAACTTTCCTACCTATCGCGACCTTCTGCTCTCCCCACCGAAAACCAGTCTTCTTCCTCCGACCAAGCCAAACGCTCTACCTTGCACAGCGTCGCTCTGCACTAGCTTGTTCCTCTTTTGCACAATCATACGATCAATCNAAGCCGGCACCCGAACTTTCCTACCTATCTCGACCTTCTGCTCTTCCCACCGAAAACCAGTCTTCTTCCTCCGACAAAACCAAACGCTCTACCTTGCACAGCGTCGCTCTGCACTAGCTTGTTCCTCTTTTGCACAATCATACGATCAATCTCTTGCAATGAAGCCATTTGTGTGATCCGATCTCCCCAGCCGCGATCGATGCTTACTGTTGCGTCCTCCAACCACGCTGGATTCCTCCAAAGCCCTCACGATCCCGAAAACCTTTCCCTGTGCTGCGATCCTCTGGCCGGATTCCCCAAGCCGCTCGAGCGCNTGCCGCGATCGATGCTTACTGTTGCGTCCTCCAACCACGCCGGATTCCTCCACACCATCTCGCCCTAGCCCTCACGATCCCGAAAACCTTTCCCTGTGCTGCGATCCTCTGGCCGGATTCCCCAAGCCGCTCGAGCGCCCCCTCTGTGCGATCTCTCTTCCTATGCGATGGTTTAAATTTGATTTAAATACTTTCTTAAAATTTGAAATCAGCCGCAACACGATTCGAAATACACCTGCTAGAAAACAGATTCAAGTTCCAAATGATTTCAAATTTTATAAAAATTTTGTGTTTATCTACCATGTCAAATGATACATCAAATGAAATATCTTAAAATGTTAGTCCACTCCTGAGACTTAGATGAGTAACACTTAAAGATACTCTTGAGTTATCCATACAAGTAAATCAATTATACATATTTTCTAATGCCTTTATGCGCTCTAACCAAAGCATAGAATGTTCAAATATGAGGTTCGAGAATACTGCATGAGCTAATGCATGAGCTAATCGGGTTGTCTTGTTTATAGAATAAGATCGTAAATCCCACTATGTCTAAATACTGAAATAAGAATTTACATGTCCAAATCACCAACTAGTCTGATCCTCCTCCTCGCAAAGACTGGAGTTGACGAATCTAGTAATGTCAAGATAAATGTTCAAATCCTAAAATAAGGATTTATATGTCCAAATCACCCAACTAATTTGATTCTCCTACAAATAAGAATAAGAGTTGCCATGACTTATATTTTGAAAAGCTTAAACTATCAAATCTAAAAGCCTTTCTTTTAAATATAAAAACTTTGAAATATTCGATTCCCCGATAATGACGGTGTTGATCAAAGATTTTAACCGAAATGGTCAATATTAACCAACTAAGTATTCAAGCTAAAATTCAATCACTAAAAAGATGAAATCAAATTTCATTCACCCCCAACAACAATTTGTCGACAGTGAAAAATTTCTAATTGACTTCAGTTCACAAAGAACTAATGTCATATTAAATGTATCCCTATAATTACAATCAAATTAATTGCACGCTAGTAAAGACGTAGCCCAAGTCCTCTGACCACATGGTACTGCAGCCAAATGACACCACAAAATAATAGTTATGACCAGAGCCATCTGACTGAGTGGTTGTCGCCAAATAACACCATTATATTATGGACACAGCCGTAGTCCGTTAACTTTCAATCTTTTGTTTTGTGAATTATAATGGTAAAATTGATTGACATAAAGTCTTTTGTTAGCTAAGGCCGAATTAAAATTGTCCCATTGGCTGCTGAAAAGAATCTTTCTTTCAAGTTAGGTCGATTGCCTCCTCTATGCATTTTAAAATTTTAATTCTGCTACTATTATATGTTAAATATTTAATCATTAATGACTAGACTTACTCGAAAGTCTTCTCTCATTATCGAGAGGGATAATTAACCATAGAGGCCCGCGCCTACAAAAAACCTCGAATCCTAGATAAAAAGTGCTCACAAAATTAGGGCAAAATCTCTGGGTAATGTCTTATCCACAATCCAATTTGTCTTCTAAAAATTTTACAATCTTAAGCTCTCTGAAAATATAAACTAGAAATAAATGCAGAGAGTTCTCGGGGAGCGATCGTGAATTTTCGGAGCCCACAACTGGTTAATATTTAAACCCTCAATTTGGCTTTGAGATAATTGCCTGTATGGAAAGAATGTTGGATTATGAAGATCGTCTTAGAGCTGATATTCAACTAGACTTGTATAATAACTTACAAGGAGACTATGAGAGTAAAGTTGTTATGGATTCAAGATAATTGAGATCTCCTGCTGATTGGCGGATGAGATTTGGTGGGAAAACACTTAGGTTAATGAATTTTACAATTCGAGTTCTTAGTCTCATATGCAGTTCATCAGGTTGTGAAAGAAATTGAAGCACTTTTGAATTGATAATAATTTTTTTACTTTTTAAAAGTTAAAATTATTATTATTTTCTTTTATAATCACCTATTAAATATAATATTTTTTTATTTAGATTCATACTATAAAGAGTAGGTTGGAGCACAAGAAGTTGAATGCTCTGGTATTAATAAGATACAATGCTAAATTAAGGGAGAAAAGTATAAAAAAAACAAGACTTCAATCCAATACTAATAAATGATATAGACTCTGATGATGAGCGATTGTTGAGAAATAATATCCAATGCTTCCACATAAACTTTCTTAGATGAATGAAGACGAATATGTCTTTGATGTTGATGTAATCATAAATATGTCAACAACAAATGCAAATGAAGAATCACAAAATAATAGGCAAGTTATAACATTTTAAAAACATTCTCACAAGAAAATGAAGATGAATGAAAAAACAAGTTTCATATTACATTTAATTGTTCTTTACATAAATATGCATTCTTAATTTCTTATAAAAAAAGATCCTAAATATTAACGAATATCATTTTGTTTGTGTTTGTAATATAGACAACAATGATAAGGAGAAACAAATTATGAATGCGCTTGAGATTGAGCATGATGATGACTTCAATAAGGTGAATAATAAATACAGACAATATGAAGGACCTAGTTGCGATTTGAACACAACTATTGGCGAAGAAGAAGATTTTGATGATGAATTTGACGAATGATTAACCTTCAAGGATTGAGATCAAATGATTATGAATTTATCTTTTGGCTCAAACGTGATTACTTATTTTGGTATGTTTCTACTTTTTTGGGTGAATTTGTGCTAGTATCTTAAAGATTATAATCCTAGAAGACTTATTTTGTTTATTTTTTATTTTTTTATTATGCACAAATAGTTTATTTTTTCCTTAATGTTTATATTCCTTATTTTTTTTTTATACTATGAGGTTTACGCCCAATGCCTTAGGGGTTACGCCTCGCTCCATAACAGCTAAAACACCCCGCCAAACACCCTTTTAAAACATTGTTTTGAACCAATTTTCTCGAACTCCCTAAGGCATGCTCCTGTCGGTGTCTCCAACTATGGGCGACTGTCTGACTCGTGGTGATCGTTTGCTCTATTTCTACCGCCTTTTCACTTTCAATGCTAAGGTTCGAACATTCCAAGTGATCAATAAGGCTGCAACTGTACCAAATTGGTAATAGTGGAATTTAAGCCCCTAGATAACGGGATATGGTGTATTCCTCCGGCTCGACCAAATCACACTTCATCTAAAACTGGTCAAATTGCGCCATGAACTCCATAAATAGGCTTCTTTGATGCAGGTGATGGAGTCTCAAAAACATATTCTAACACTAGTGAGGAGGTAGATATTTTCTTTGCATCGTCTACCGCATCTTCTCTCACTTGGTAATCTTATCATTACCCTCTGCAAGTTATCCCATCACAAGGAGGCACACTTTCTCAATTTGATAGCTGCAAGCTTCACCTTTTTATCTTTTGGCACCTCTTTGTACTCAAATATCATCTCAATTGATAAAATCATCTGGATCTATATCTCCATCAAACTCTTGCAGATCAACCTTTATTCCAAAGTCCTTGAGTCCTCCATATGTGGGTTCCTCTCTCGCACTCCTCTGATACTGAAGCGTCGCAACCTTTCTTCTTCGTCACTGAAATCCTCCTTATGGAAGGGGTTGAAATTCTCGTTTCTTTCGCCTATTCGACTTACTCGATCACCATCGAGGGTAAGCCCCCCTAGGTTTCATCCTCAATGTCTGCAAGTCTATACTGAAGTCGACAGATCTCTCGCTGTATCTCTTCTCGAGTTGGCTAGGACATGTATCTCTTTGGTGACATGGCCAGAGTTTAGAATTGGGAAGTGAAAGAGGGCGTAAATATTGATTTAGGGTTGTTGATTTTGAAAACCAGCTAAGTGAAAGTAGGGTTAGGTCAAAATTTGACTATGGTTTGGGAATAGGAAAAAAAATTTTTTGTGGAAGGGTAAGGCGAATGCTAGGAAAACTGAGGATGGACTAGGGTTAGACTAGCTCAGGTATCGAATAATACCGAAGTTAACCAAAAAATCCATTAAGAAAACATATTTTATCAATCAAACAAACAATGTATTACATTTATGACCACACAACAGAAATAAAACACAACACAACATAAAGATCCCACTAGGACGAGTTAGGGCACTAGGTGGCGTGAAGAGGATATAGCTTGAGGTAGTGGACGACGATGGACGTGGTGTCGATAAGAGGTAGTAGGTGGGAGAAACAGGTGGCTGGTACGTTTGGGGGATAAGCAAGCAAAAAGGCAAGTAGAGGGGTGGTCAATTGGAGAGGCAGGTTGAGTGCAGATTATGACAACATTGAAGCAGGGCAATTGGAGGGGAAAAGGGCGGTAGATCCTGCCCCATTAGAAGGCTGGCCAGTCCAGCCTCCCTGCCAGTCCCGCGGTAGTAATTTTTTGCAATTGCTCATATTGTACTTTTCCTATGATTGACAATAAAAAAAATGTCAGTTAAAAAAGAACATGGCATTAAATATGAATGAACTTCAGGATTATGGTGGCAAGCAACAAAAATTCATGTAAAAATGTACACAATAAATAAGATGTTTTTCTAGCATATGACACTGATTAATTGTGACACATTTATAAAAAATACAGATCAATCACATGAAAGTTCTAATAGATTTGGTCATAACTAAAATGGTCCCTTTTTTGGACTCACCTTCCTTCCAATAGATAAGGGTGTGGCAGTAGATAAATTGGAAAGAATGGGAGGCCTAGGTAAGATGGCAACAAGAAGGAAAAGGAAAGAAACACACCTTTCACCATCAGATACAGTCCTACAAGTGAAAAGAGGGACGCCAACGACTGTCTAAACAGAAATCTCAGTAAAAATTGCGGCCTTAGACAGTAACACATTTATTTTTAACAAGTAAAATAGGGTGAGGAGAAAAGGGCGGTAGATCCTGCCCGTTAGAAGGCTGGCCAGCCCAGCCTCCCTGCTTGTCCCACGGCAGTAATTTTTTGCAATTACTCATATTGTACTTTTCCTATGATTGATAATAAAAAATGTCAGTTAAAAAAGAACAACGCATTAAATATGAATGAACTTCAGGATTATGGTGGAAAGAAAAAAAAATTCATGTAAAAATGTACACAATAAATAAGATGTTTATCTAGCATATGACACTATGATTACTTGTGACNGGCATGAAATATGAATGAACTTCAGGATTATGGTGGAAAGCAACAAAAATTCATGTAAAAATGTACACAATAAATAAGATGTTTATCTAGCATATGACACTATGATTACTTGTGACACATTTATAAAAAATACAGATCAATCACATGAAAGCTCTACTAGATTTAGTCATAACAAAAATGGTCCCTTTCTCGGACTCACCTTCCTGTCGTAAATGTATGGTCCATAATTTATGCGCCCCATGTTTTCCACCTATATTAGAAATACTAACAGCATAAGACAAAATTGCAATGCTAGACAAGTAAGATAGTATTTAAAGGCGAACATGAATATTTTCACATTAGTTCTTTCGAGTAGTAGACTAAAGTATAGCAAGAACAAACGAATAGAATGAGAATTCCCGTGTAACATAAAGATGTTCACACATGATGGTTAAAAAGAGAAAATCAGAGACAACTAAATAATACATATGCTTGAAAACGATTATAAAGAATAAGATGAAATTGGAGTGCGTTATCTTTAAGTTACAACAAGCATGATTATGCAGAACTGAATTCTATGACTTGCTGTTGAAAAACTCAAGTTATGTATGAACTTAGTTCTTAATACATGNAACAATAAAGAATAAGATCAAATTGGAGAGCGTTATCTTTAAGTTACAACAAGCATGACTATGCAGAACTGAATTCTATGACTTGCTGTTGAAAAACTCAAGTTATGTATGAACTTAGTTCTAAATACATGGGAGAAGGTGGAGTGGTTTCGTAATTAAGGAACTTAGTTGTTACAGGGTGGCTTGTCTAGATATACTTCCATGCCTTGCGTTAGAAAACCAGTTTTTGGAGAGTTGTTTTGGGTATAGCCGGGGAACTGGGGATGATTCCCTAATTTTGGAGACATTTAGTGGAGAGCAGATCATAGTTAAGTCCGAGAACTCGGCTACCATGATCCCCAATGCCCATAAGCCTTATCTTTTGATTTACTGAAGCGGTTCAGCAGTTTTCCAGTGGCTGGAGGGATTTCCGCTAGCAGCATTTTGGAAGGAAAATTTTTTACAGTTTTCAAATTATGGCTACAATAAATTCTTATGCGGTATTTTGTAGTAACATGGTACAGAACTACCAACTATGAGCTAGACAGAGGTCTGCTGTTTGCGGAATCTGCGAAAACATTTTTATTTTATTTACATTATTTCTTTAATTAGTTTTCTTCCTAAGATTCTTCCTCCTTAGTTTTACCTATTTCTCTAGTTTCTAATTAAATATTTACATTGAGGAGACTTACTATTATTAATATTATTATTGTTATTAGAGTTTATGAATTTGAGTGTTTCTCTCTCAATTTTGCCCTCCGAGTGTGGTATTTTTTACTCTTGCAAGTAGTGTGTCTGTAGCTTGCCTAAAAAAAGGTGTTAGAACCCCCTAGCCGTCTACGACAAGCCGATTCATTATCCGTCACTAATTTTCAGCCGAGCAGCCATCCAATTATCCCTTCCGGTTCACAATCCAGCCGCTTGAATCTCATTGAATCACTGTTTGATCGCTATTTACAGCCGGGGCAACACCTGACGGCATCAAACCTGATGTTCCACATCATATTTCAGCTGCTGAACACCTCATAGCATTTCCAAGCCTCGCCAACCGCCCATATATTCATTCTCTTGCTTCTCCACAACCATTTTTCCGCTTAATCCCCTTCCTAAATAGTTTCTAGACGTCGTATACCTATATCATTTGGTATCAAATCCCAATAATCCCAAGATCTTTAGAGTTTTGTCTCTCTTGCCACAAACAAAAATTCCAATTAACCTAACCTAACGCCCCACTAACGCGGGGCTTGGCTAAACCGGCCAAACCTTGTTCGGTGGAGTGTCAGTCTAGCAAGGGGCTGAACCGGCAGGCTATTCCAATGGGTGGGAACTACCACACTCTTCCAGGTTGCTGCCAACCTCATCCTACCTCCTCGCTAAGCTGCTCCAAGCTTGCTGCCCTTCCCGAGGACCACAAACCCCCCCCTACCCCCTTTCCGAGGACCCGGTGGGTGGCAGGTTTGGGGTTTGAAAGCATGGGGCGGTCGGCGAAGCTACAAGTAATGGGGGAGAAGGGTGCGGGCTGCTGGGGAAACAAACCAGACGACAACGGGGATGGTTGTCGGTGGTCGGGAAGGCTGGGCAGCGAGGCTGACAACAGGTGGAGGGGGAACAAGTAGCTGGTAGGTGGGAGGGAAAGCTGGACAATAGTTAAAAGGGCAGGGGAAGTGCGGCCGGTGTTGGGAGAGGTCGGCAGGGAGGTCTAGAGAGGAAAATCGATGGCCGGAAGGTTTGGGGAGTAGGAAGCGAGGAGATTGGAAAAGATACAACACCACATCTGAGAATGATACAGCCAGAGCACCACTACCTCGGATGATACAACCCAAGAACAGAGAAAACAACTTCGCACAGGAACCTGAAATCCGAAACACAACAAAACTAAGCCCTAACTCCAATGGGGGAAATAACAGCAAAGAAAAGCTCCCATAAGGAAATCACAGAAAAGAAAAGTGGGAGAGGGGGCTGGCAGCATTGTTGCCCCTCTATAGGCCATCCGATCTAGTTGGGGCTTGGACCAATGCCGTATGCCAACTAGTTTAGCCGGCTGGCTTTCCTGAACCCACGTTTGGAGTTTTCCTGCACCGAGTAAGATGATGCCCCCCCGGCGGGGGTCCTAGCGAGAGATTGATCATTTGATGCATTTTTTTATTCTTGCTTTGCGTCTTGATAGTAACCCGTTGCCTTTCAGCAATAATATTTTCATTCCTATTGTGGTTTTGTATTAATTGGTATCAGAGCTAGCCAAATCCCAATTTTAGCCTAGGCTTTCCTAGCATCCGCTTTATTTTTCTACCAATTTTATTTTTTTTTTATATCATCAACCACCACTTTCAAACCAAAACCCTCATCATGCCACCACAGAGATATATGTCGGAACCTAACTGAAATGAGATTCAATGGGAGAACCATCGACTTCAACAGAGGCTCGTAGAGATTGATGCTAGAACCCAGGGAGAGATAACCCTTGACCACGATCTAGAGAGTCCGAGGGGAGAAAGGGACGAGGAACTGAATCTGCTCCACAGATAAGACATCAGTGATGAAGACTACTGATCCCGTCGCTTCAAAATTCAATATCGGAGGAGGCCCCACATATGGAGGATACATGGACTTCAATATCAAAGTGGATCTACGAGAGATTGATAGAGGTATGGATCTAGAAAACTTTTGTCGTTGGTCACAATCTGTTGAGCGAATCTTCAAATATAAGAAAGTGTCAGAGGATCAACAACAACAAAGCCTTAATCCCACTACGTGGGGTAGGCTACATGAATCATTTTTCTCCATTGCATCCTATTTAGTGTCATATTTTCATTTAGTTCTTGTAAATTAAGATCATTTTTTATACAATAAGCCAAAGTCTTCCTAGGTCTACCTCTGCCTTTCTTAACACAAGTCGAATTTAAAACATCTACTCTCCTAATCGGATCATCAGATGGTGGACGTTTAATGTGACCAAACCATCTAAGACGATTTTCTATAATTTTGTCCATCACAAGAGCTACACCAACACTATCACAGATATAATCATTTCGCATTTTGTCTCTAAGGGTAAAGCCACTCATCCACCTAATCATTCTCA